>JAXQGJ010000054.1:0-51287 GCA_037039655.1 Pseudozyma sp. M118-08B | reverse complement strand
GAATAGCAGAACCAGTCATGAAACCAGCTACGGCAGGAGCGGGAATAAATTCGATGATGAAGCCGAGGCGCAGCAGACCAATGCCGAGGGTAATGACACCACAAAGGAAGGCGAGGGCACTTGCGATGACATAGGCGGGCCATTCTCTGGTGTGTTCCTGAACGTGCTGGATGACGTGGAAGACTTGAAGCGACATGACAGCGACAGGACCGATGGTGACATCCTTGGAGGTGGCAAAGAAGGCGTAGATCATGACACCAACAAAGGATGAGTAAAGACCGAATTCGGGGGCGAGACCAGCAAGCTTAGCGTAAGACATCGACTGAGGAACGACGACGAGGGCGACAGTGATACCGGCGATGATATCACCGAGAAGCCAAGTAGTATTGTAGGAGCCGATCCATTTGCGGAAAGGGAAAAGCGAATCCAAGTATTCGGCGACCTTGGAACCAGGGTTGCCAAAGATGTTGGCGAGCCAGTCTCGACTGCTGACGACAGGAACACCAAGACGGCGAACCTCGTTGTCATTGTAGCCGATCATGTACTTGAAGGCATCTGTGCCGCGTTGACGAAGAGTGGGCTTGCCCTCAGAGGGGGCGAAGTGAGCGGCCATGATGAGACCTGGGATTGGTGTGGCGAAAGAAGTGCCAACAACCAGAGGGGGGACGAGGTTGAGGAAAGGGTTTGGTGAGGGTGGAAGGGTGGCAGAGACGGATCGGATGAGGCTCTATATACTTTCGGTTTACTTCGAGCAAACAGATGCGCGAATTTCAAACTTGTCGAAAAGAACGGATGGTGGCACCAACCGGAAAAAGGTAGAGGGAGCCGAAGATGCGGAGGCCGAAGTCGAGAACTTGAATGTTCACAAGCTAACGGGGGTGCTTCTGAGTGGCAAAGTGCCTTGATGCAGGATTGTGTGCCAAGGCCAAGCAAGAAGAATGGACCGATGGAGCCAAAAGTAAGCGAGGCGAGTGCCGGCGTCTGAAAGGCGGGATTACGGTTTTGCGGTAAGGAAGATGAAGAAGAGACGATGGCTAGAGTTGTGTAACGAGAAGCCTCCGGGAAATCGAACGTTGGTTCCGGACAACCTGGGTGACAAGGAGAGGCAACCACGCGGACGATGGCTGAAACCTTACAAGCTGAGGAAGAGCTGATGCAATGAAAACAGGAACGAGAGGACAGGCGAAGAGACCTCGTGTTCGGTTGAGACGGGAGGCGATGGAGTGCTACAAGCAACTATAGAGACAGATGGATGTTAACTTGTTGCGAGATGCCAAGCGAGAGGCAAGCGAGCGCAATGGTCGGAGAGTCGGGATGCTAACGAGTATGGCGATGGAAGCGAATGCGATGGCGTTGATCAGAAAGTGCTGTCGTGGGAAGAGAACAGTGGTGTACGAGGGGTGCTGGACCCAAAGTCTGGGCTCGAACGGGAGTGAAGCGACACTAGCGTGGTTCCTGAGAAGCGTGAGATGAAGTGCAGACGATAAGATGATTCAAGGTCAAGAAGTTGATGGCGCAAGGGAAAGAACAATGAGCCGAATCCAAGGTTGAGCTCGAGAGATGATGGCGTGCTAAATGCAGGATCCAGATCTTCTTGAAGAGGCGGAAGATTATTGCCGGAGTCGCTGGTCGTATGGAATCGAGCAAGCGGGTCGAAGAATCAAGCAGACTCTCTCCAGTTCGCGGACAAAAGATGATGCTTGGCAAGCTTCTCGATGCTTGAATCTCTTGGGCACAGTGAAAGAAGACGGGGAATGAAAAAGCGGAGTCAAGGATGGAAGGCGTGCTTTGACACAAAGTACAGTAAGTGAGTATGCAGAGTGGTTGCTGATGCAGCTCTTGCTTCGTTTGCCATTCAAAAGAGTGTGGGACCAGACCAGTCATGGCTACTTGAGCCAAGTATGCTTGGGATCAATGGCGGCTGGAAGAAGTGGAGTGGCGGATCAACCGACAGGGAGGAAGAAGAACATGTGGGCCAAAGAAGCCGGAAAGTGACTTAATGGCGGGTGAGGACAAGGAGAAATCAAGAAGATGTGCCGGTTTTCGCTGCATTGCCGTATCGTTGCTGAGCATGCAGGTGTGACTGAAGAGCCGCATAGAATTGCGACATCGAATTCGGACGCAGCTGTCACAGTCTGCGGGGAGATCAAAGACTGCAGCGATGTGGTTGTGGGTGTGTTTGTGAGAGGCTTTGCGAGAGTGCAACGTGTGCTTGAGTGCATTCGGAGACTTTTTTTCATTTGGGAATGGTGCCTCGAGGTCGAGGCGGAGACAGAGAGTAGATATTCTTGCATGAGATGGCGACATAATTGAGGGACAAGACACGAGAGAGGCAGAAAAAGAGGAACGAGATGGCTGTGGCTGCATGAGGTGCACAACCCGACATCTGATCTTTCCGCCTTGCCAAACACAAAATCACATCATCAGAGTTTCACCGCAAACGCGTGCAGAATTTTGCGGTGGCATCTCTGGAACGATAAGTTAACAATGTGATTTCATCTCGAGAAATTCCTAGGCGTGAAAAGTTAACAATCTTTTCAGAGCTACCAGCCTGTGGTTCGTCAGTCAGACCGCGCCAGATAGCCATTCTTTAGCCGAAACGAAGAGGCGACCAAAAGTTAACAGTCTAGATCTTTTTATTGGTGATTCAGCCGACGCCCTGAAGCCGACCGCCACGGACACACGTTTCGAACTTTTCGCTTTTGACCTCTTTCTTTCTCTTCGCTTCGCACTTCTGTGAGTCTGTCTCTTACGGTCGAATGCAGCGGCGGCAGTCGCGGCAGTCATCCTTTCCTCGCATTCGTATCAGCTGCAAGCATGCAGAATCTAGCCCGTTTTCATCACTTTGGCATCATTGTCTGTCTGGCAATCTGAGAGTGTGGGACCGCCTGTGCGGCACGGCATTCGATTCTTCCTCGCGGCGCTGCCTTTCCGGTGCCTTTGACTGCAAGCTCTGAGCATCAAATTCGGTTACGTCCGCTGTTCCTTTGACGAATCAGAGTTCGTTCCTTGATGCCGGTGTGAGAGCGTCCGTTGAATGTCACTGAGCTTTGCCGTTCCGGTCTACGTTATCTGATCTTCGCTGCATCGTACCTTTTCATCACTCGACTGCTCATTATCTAGAGCTTAAGCTTGTGAGTTCCACCAAACAAAATGTCGTTATTCATGGGTAGACATGGAAGTGGTTGAGAGTGAGAGATAATCGAGCGACGGCTAGACCGACGTCGCCCCGAACTGACCAGGATCCAAAGAAGAAGTTGCGACACAGAAAGCAAAGCATAATCCGAGTGTGCTTGGCAACATCGGCACATGCGGCTCAGTATGGCCAATTTGTGACGAGCACGCAATTCGAAAGTTGACGGAGACAAGTTGCAACGAGACTCCTCCTCTAGAATTTTTTGGAACGTGTTAGGCCGTGTTTTGCTTTAGATGCCAAATCCGAAAAGGAAATCGTGCGACAAATGGCGTCTTTAGCTTTGATCAAGTTCGTGACATGGCGACATGCTTTCCCATTCTCGCCTCTTTCATACGCTCCTCTCATTTAGCAACTGGAAGATGCTCACTCTGACTCGACTTGCCTAGACCTTGGTGGAATGCAGCAGACCAAATTAATTGCATGAGGAGGAACGCAGCGCAATCTTGGCGAGCAAGACCCAGATTCACTCGGTCATTCCACGAACTGTCGAACGCTTAATCGCTCCAAAGATGCACTACTGATTGCTTTGCAGCCTCAGAAAGTCTGAAATCTTTCCACATTGCCTCCTCGCGGCCGGCTTCTCGACGGCGCCACACTGTCATGTAGACCCTTCGGAAACAGGGCTTGCCGTTGGCGAACCAAGAGCAGCTTCAAGCGATTGCACCACATTGTTCATCTCAAACACCGCTGTTCCGTCCGACGTCATTGACTCGCTGGTGACTGCAGCGGGTCTCACGAGCCGTAGTGGTTTGTTGTTGTTGTTCGAGACCACATGGGCGGGGATCAACGGTGACCGTACCCTTTCTGGTGGCCGTACCGCCATGTCGAAGTAAGACGACGAAGCCGATGTTGTTGGTCCCGCCGCGGCGGTCTGGCCCGCATGGTCGCATCGTTCCTGCGGCAGTGGCGGAGTGGTCGAGACCGATTCGGGTGTGGACGGCAACGATGGCGACATGGCCGGGGAAGCAGGTGACGAGCGTCCAGACCCTGGTGCTAAATGTCCTCCTCTATCTCGGCTCTGCGACCTACTTCGTGCCGCTTCCTGCTCTATTCGTTCCGCTTCCTCTAATTGGCGCATCATGCTGCGAGCGCCGTGTCGTAGTACGGGGCTTTGTCTTGCCATCCGTTGACGCCTTGCAATGATTTCGCGTCGTAACGTATCGTCGCCTTCGTCTAAACCGTTCGAATTCAGTGGCTTGGTCGCTTGGCCATTCGCTTCGGACAGAGTCGTCGATAGCCCGCTTTCGGTTCGCTCCAGCGTAGGCGAAGTCGGTTCTTCAGCCAGCTCGGCTGCTGTCATCGGATGCACCGTTTCGTTGTGCAATTGCGCCACCTCATCGGCCTGGATCGCAGTTCGACTTGTCGACCGTGGTAACTTGGAAGTTCCTACTGACGTATTCGTGGATGTGCCACTGCTCTGTGTCTGTGCGGCAACATCCTCTTGCGCTTCCAGCCACCGGATTCGAGCTGCACGAGTCCATTTGGGTTCATAGTCCGAAGCCAAACCTACTTCGATTCGTTCTTGGCAGTTTTTGCAGCTGCATTCCACATTGAGCGGCGCCTCAAACGGCCATCGTCCCGCTGCAATCTCACGCTTGGCAGTTGCGGGATCCATGTGGGCAGCATCCAGTAATGCATTGTTGGTTGGGATTGGCTGGTGCACAGGTGTGTCTTCGGATGCGGTCCGACGGAAACGTCTCCACAACGACTTGGTCGATGACTTTTCCTTTCTGCCAGCCATCTTTGAGCCTTTTGTTTGTTCGCCACTGCCAGTGGCAAACGGTTGATCCGGACCCCAGCCTCCTGGCCCCCTCTCATCTTCAGGAGAGCCCAAGGGTGAAGGGCAAATGACAGGAACTCCATCGGCTCGTCTGCGTCGTGCAAAGCAAGTCTCTCGATCGTTGGATCTTACGACACGAAGCGGCTGCATTCCATCTCCACTCATGCGCGGCGGTCCTGGTGCTTGAGGTGTCATGGACCGGATCAAGCAGCTCTTGGGTCTGGGACGTGATGCTGGGCTTGGCGACGAATAGCGCAACTCACTGACACTACGAACGAATGGGCTTGATGGACGAGATCCTTGGAACGCCAAAGCTGAAGGTCCAGCATCCATGGTTGCGATCCGAGCATGCTGTTGTTGTAGTGCTACTCCAGATATAGCCTGTTGGAATTCAGCGTCGATGTCGTCAAAGTCGGGTGCGCCTTGTTCCTTTGCAGGTGATGGTGGAACTACAACGAAGTCGTCGTACTCGCTAGGGATCATGGCGCTAGCCGCGCCTCTAGCCGCGACAGGCGCAATTAGGCGAGGACCGGAGCTACTTTCAGGTGCGGATGCGGTCGCTTCGGCGTGAACATTGGCGTTGGTCAAGGGTGACAGGTTGCTGGCAATCGAGGGGGTGTCATTGACATTGGTGTCGATACTGCCCCAGCTGGTAAGACGTGTCTTCCATGATGCTGAGGCGTTGGGTGGAGCATGGCCTAGACCAGACGTCCGTTTCTGCAGCTGAGGTGACTTTGATCGAGCGAACTGAGGCGAGATGGCACGAGCGATGAGGCTGGAAGGTCGAGATGGTGGAGCTGCAATAGGTGGGCTCTGCGCACGAGTTGGGCATAAACTGAGCAAGTTGCGAAGCTCTGCGCAATCGCCTTCCGGAATAACTTGGCATTTGTGATCGAAAGCGACGTGCTTGACGCCGGGCGAGCTCGTCCGTCTGATCTCCGTTGATGTTCCCGTCATGGTATCGTCGTCGCCGTCCCCTTCGCTGTGGTATCCTCGAGCGTGGTCGTGTGCACTTAGTGTGTCCGGATCCTTTTCCAACGTCGAGTATGTCTAAGGTAACGTTTCTAGCGGCGTTCCATCGTGTCTATTGTGCTGCTTGATGGATCTCGTCCTGTGCTGCGGCCAAGCTATGCGCAGAGGAGAGAGGACGAAAAGTCTGCACTCGTGTCGATAAGGTGAAAGCGTCGTTGGTTGATGACGATGGTGGTAGTCGGATGGCAAGACGCACGCTTGAGAGCAGCGATTCAAGTGAAAGTCAACGATGAAGTTGGCATCCCCTGCGCCAATCGTGAAAAGCCCCTCTGCAACAACGGTGGGGAGAGTTTGAGCTTGAGCTGAACATGATCAGGCCATCGAGTCGAATCGAGCTTGCATGTGTGTTTGGCAGTCAGAGTGTTGTTTCGCTGCGCGAGGTGAGAGTGAGTGTTGCTCTCTCCTTTTCAGGCTGCGTTCCCTGCATTTAGCATCAAGCTGCAGATTCGTGCATGATTTACCTTGATTTTTGGTCCAAATCGAAGCAAAGCGCTCAGCTGCCTCCTATTTTGTTGTGACCCTAGAAATCGAAAACAACACACGGCACAAAAGAACGCGTTGCTGCTGCTGCTGCTGCAAATAGATTCGAAATGCGCTCAATTTCTTGACTCCGACCAAAGCCCCCTTTTCGTTTTGGGCTCCAGGCTGCAGACTCAAAGCTTCAAGCTCAGGTTGACCGCATCGCCTGATCTTGTGACCGTAGCCAAGGCGATCTCATTCGACAGCCGAGCGTAACAAAGGAGTCAAATCGGGATCCAAGCTGATTCTCGATGCATTGGCATCTCCAGCTTTGCCGTCTCGAAGACAAGGTTGTCCTCTTTTCAATCGTACTTGCTGCCCACTTCTCTCTCAATCAACGGCTCGACTCCTATTTAAGCTTGACCTGTCAGAGCCGCGTCGATGAGCATAGCCTCGCTTAAGGTGACTAAGCTTCGGATCATCCGGCGGTAGACTTCAAGGGGCCTGTCGGATGAGCCCGCAAAGGGGCCATGCAGGCACCGTTTGCATTGATGAAGCGCCTCTTTCCCACAGCATAGCCCCTTTGTTCCCAGCAATTCGGCTTCTTCCGATGCTATCTATGATCACACATTGGTCGTGGTTCCCTAAAGGAGGCTGGTGAGAATGCTAAGTTTCTGTTGCAAATTCGATCCGATGGAGCAAAGCCATTCGCTGCTATCAGTTTTAGACGCAGGCTCGCTTTCAGCAGCGCATCAAGGCGCGGAATGCAGCACATGTTTCATGCACAGTTGCAATCTGGCACAGCTGCCGTTCTGAAGCCTGATCTTTAGCCGCCAAAGGAAAAAGAAAGGAAAAGGTTGCTGCCCTCCACAGTCACAATTCGTTTCCAAAGCCACAAAACTGCCCGCTGCCCACCGAAGCGAGTCACAATCTTGGTCAGGTTGAACCCGACAAAGCGCTGTGCTGTGGGAAATGATTGCGGAAAGGACCCTTTTTTTGGAGTCAGATTGCATCGGCTCACTTCCGGCTAGACCTTGCGGGATCCTCCACGAGTCATTCTCCTCACGATCATTGACCCTAGCATCACCTTCAACGATATCATCCCAATCACGGACTCAGCCTCAAGCAACCATCGCGATTCTATGCCGGTGTGACAACTCCAAAAGTTGTGATAGCAAGGCTCAATCTTTTAGCTTCGATTCCGATCTCAGTTCGATCAACGAGTTCGAACGTTCCGCACTGCAACTTTCTGGACCTAGTCTCGCCGCTCAATGGCATTCACCACCATGCAGTAAGACACCAACTTCAGCAGTCATGGCGATCAGGTCGCTTTCACCCTGGTCCTACCCGATCGACCGTTCATAGCGTCCATCCTTTGCCTTTTCCGTTCGCTTTTCGCATCTCACAATCAAGCAACACGGTCTTGGCAGCATGTCATTCTACAGCGCTTTCCCGAGTAGTCCGCTGAGCCGTTCATCAGCCATGGCTGAGCGAGGTGATGGGGTCACCTCCCCGGTACTGTCACAAGGCAAGTCAAAGACTTACGGCATGATCGGTTCGTTCATGGCTCCGGACTCGCCTCGTCCCGAAGCAGTCGGCACTAGCGTCGATGCGGATATGGACCCACTCGATCGTTATCATAAGAGTCCACTCGGCACTTCATCGTCTTCCTTCTCCGCAGCACCTACCTCGAGACATGTCAGTGGTCCAGCACGTCTCATGCGCAGTCCTTTCGGTCCAGCATGGTCTCCCACACCAAACACGCCAGTCGACCATGGCTTTGCGACTTCTCCACCTTTGCCGTCGTCAAGCTTCTCCAGGTCAATCAACACACGCCGTCGGTCTTCCGTCTACAGCAACTCGGGTGCGAGTCCTACGCCCAACTTTGGCAGTCTCGTCGGCTCATTTCAGGAATCACTGCTTCGTGGTCGCATGTCGATGCCTGCCTCAAAACCGCTCATCTTTGATGCCGAGATCGGCGTGCTCGGCATTGGCAGATGCAAGCCTTCCTTGCGATGTCCACCGCACATCCACGTCAAGTTTCCGGCGCACTTCTACGACTTTCACGCCATCGATGCGCCTGCTTCTGCGTCTAATATGGGGTCGACAGCGGCTCTCGGTAGTCCATATGTTGGTACGATCGATCTCGAGTCACACTACCACAACTCGCTGCTCACGAGGCGTTTGTCGAATCTCAGCACAAGTCCGACGCCCTCTACCGTCCAAGAGCCCATCGACGTGCCTAGCTTCCCTGGCTATGCCGTGCCTCCCAAGGGTCAGGTGCAGCTCATCGTCAAGTATCCTGATCTCAATGCCGTCAAGCTCTTTCTCGTGCCTTATGACCTCACGGATATGCAACCTGGAACCAAGACCTTTGTGAGACAGAAGACTGTGGTTCGCCCTGCGCCAAGCAGCAACGTGGCCACCGAAAAAGAATCACATTCAGGATCGCCTTCACCTTCTCGAGGCTCGACGAAAGAGGCGCTGCGATTCGCCATTCATTTGCAATTCTGCTGCCCACCAGCCAAGACGCAGCACGATGATCACCAAGCTGGTTTTGACGGATCCGAGTCTCGTCGCTTCCGAGGAGGACATACTGAATCAAAGAAAGGCAGATTAGCAAAGTCGCCCAAGATCTTCTTGCACAAGACCATCCGTCTCGTATTTGGAGCTCGTGCACTCGACTCGGGTGAGAAGCTCGTCGATCATGTTGAAACTCCGGGTCAAGGTGTACAGCGCTTCTCCACGTACACTGGTCCCGAAGAGGAATGGGTGCAGCTCCAACACGATATCAAAGCTGCAGAGACGCAGCTCAAAGCCTCTTCCTTTGCAAGCTCTGCGGCGACTTCCCCGCCAGGTGCATCTACCGCGCGTTCTCCCCGAAGTGGTCTTGGCATCGACATTCATAGTCCGATTACATATGCAACGAGGTCCTCATCTAAAGAGAAAGAGGTCAACGATGTCGTGCCACTCAACTCTGATCCCAATGGCGAACGATGGCAAGGCGGAAGCTCGTTTGCACAGCAGGCAGCTAGTGCGCGTGGTCACGCCTCTTCCTCTTCGAGCACATGGAGCTTCAGCAGCCACGAGAGCAGCACTCACCGGCCACTTCCAGGCTTGTCCTGGGCTCGCCCGGCTCAGCAAGCTTTGATATTCAGCAACTTGGCAAGATCTGCCGATGCCCAAGCTTCGCACACGATCGGTCAGGTGACCGCTGCCCCGCAGCAGAAGTCTTTCTCGCAGTCTTTAAGCCTTGCCGCGGCTACAATCGAGCCAACACCAGTCACGAGCTCTGATCGACTGCCGCAACCGCAGACTGTCAATCCATACGCTGCCAACTCGATCACGCGAAGCCCTTCGCCCCAACACTCAGCCATGCGACCCTCGCGCATTCGCTCGGCCTCAACAGCCGGTCTGTCTGAAGCTCGCGTGCAGAGCGTATCTGCTCTTGGTAGACTCGAGGAGCCGGCTCTGCCTCACACACGTTCGGAAAGCGTTTCTGCAGATTCGCCTTTCTCGCTGCGTCCGACCAAGAAAGCTGTTCTGGAAAAGCCTGGCTTGCTGCGAAAGCTCTCGGAGCAGTTTGCTAGGAGTCACACACCTTCGCCTACCGTCAGTCCTAAGCTCAAGCCCACTAGAAGGCAGCACGAGGACGAGTTGGCCGAGCTGGCCGAGATGGCGGTCGATGATCCTGATGGCAGCAGCGATGCTGGCTCTATTTCGGCGACTGAACTTCACCTCTCGACTGGAAGCATCCGCTGATTCATCATCCCTCTCATAGAGGTAGCCTACCTTTCTCATACACGACGTCTGTTCATGTTTCTGTCAACCTTTTCTCTCCTTGCATCTCTTTCTTTTCTCTTTGTCTCGCATCTGTACACCAGCATCCCACGCATTCAGCATGTTTATTTCATTTGCAACTCGCATCGCACGCATCAACCTGTCATTCCATTCTTGCAACCGAGTCATCGTTCGCAATCCTCAACCTTGTCCAATTGTGATCCGTCGGAACAACTTCTTTGTGTGTATCGTTGAAGGTGATAGCGGCAATCGTCTGTTGAGTCTGGCCAAGGTACGGCGTAAGCGGTGTTGGATACTGCTTCTCCAATATGAGAAAGAAGGTTGAGGATGATTCGGAGTTGGGTGAGGCGGTACGCGGGAATGCCTGAACTCGCCTTTTGCGGCAGTGAGGCTTTTTCCGGCGGTAAAGTTCAAGTCGGCTTTGAATGGCCGAAAACGCGCACCCACACCAACGCACAGACACGCGGGGAGACCGGCGAAAATTGTACAAGCTATGTTTTTCCCCCACTTTGCTTTTGAGCGTGGGGAAGTGACCAATGCACAAAGAGTTTTTGAAGTAGTTCCGCTCACCACCGTCGTGCGCTCCACCAAATCATTCGGTCTACGATCATCACATCGTATAAGTACGACTCTTCTCGAGCACTCATTGTCCTTGTTTAGTCAGACACATCAACACAAGGCTTGAAGAAAAGACATTCGAGCAACAAGCAACAAGCAACAATAGCACTCAAGCAAGCAAGCAGGAACGCAAGCAAGGATGGCTACTTTCAGCAAGACCACTTTCGACGCAGCAGCCTACCTGGCTTTTCGACCTTCGTATCCTCGATGGGTGCATGATAAGGTGTTGGCTTATCACTTTGGTCGTTCTCCTTCTTCCTCTTCGGCGACCGCTGGAGCTGGGTTGGCGTTGGACGTCGGCTGCGGACCAGGAATTTCGACCCTTTCGCTGCTACCTCATTTCGATCGAGTGATTGGTTTGGATCCAAGCTCCAAAATGGTCGATGCGGCCATCACTCCTTCCACCCCTGATCTCCCCTCCAACCTTATCCCGAACGCTGCGGACGGTAAAAAGGGTCAACTTGGCAAAGTGGAATACAAACAAGGATACAGTGAATCGCTCGATTTCCTACCCGACAACAGCGTCGATCTCGTCACTAGCGGTCAAGCCGCCCACTGGTTTGATTACCCCAAATTCTGGAAGGAGCTAACGCGCGTTGTTCGACCCGGTGGAAGCGTTTGTCTCTACGGCTACCCGGATTTCTTTCTCCCCGATTTTCCTTCGACTAGAACATTGCTCAACAAGTTCGCGCTAAAGGACGGCCATGGACCAGGATCACCTCGCTTGAGCCCACAAGACACGGCAAAGGTCGGGGAGATCGATTCGATCGGTGAATACTGGGAACAGCCCGGTCGTGGAATCGTCAACCAGGGGCTCAATCCTGTTCCTTTCCCTACGGCCTACCCAGAGTTGGCGGGAGCATGGGATGAGGCGACGGCGTTCAAACGCACCTTTTCGACGTCTGGATTGACAAAGGATCAGGTTTGGTCGAGTTGGCCTAGTCTCACGACCACGCCCTTTGCAGAGGGCGAAGCAACGGGATTGGATAAAGAGGTCCAAGCGCAATTCGAGGAGACAGAAGGAAAAGACCAAGTGACAATGGATAAGCACTTGAACTGGGACCAACTCGCGAGCTATCTCAGGACATGGAGCGCAACACATACCTACTTGAACGAGCACAAAAACGAAAAGGAACAAAAGGGGGGTAAGGACGTAGTGGATAGATTCTTGGAGAGATTGAAGGAGGAAGTTACGCAAGCGAACGGTGGGAAAGAGGTAGAGGAGTTGCATTTGAGGTGGCCTTTGTGCTTCGTCATGATTAAGAAAAAGAGTGCTTAGTCGTGGAAGGAGCGACAGCAAGAGTAAAGTTTACGCAAATTGGCAGAAAGAGTTCGGCTTGCATGCGACCAAAGCCGGAAGATATCTGCCTACAGTTGGTTCCGCTTGTGTCGCCCGCTCGTCATCGGAGCGTTGCAAAAAGCGTGACAACGGGAAGCTCAACGAGTGACACTCTGTCTAGTCAAGGTTCCATTTCTCGTCGTATCTTAGAAATAAGGTTCCCGCAATTCAAATTCTACATGTTTCTCTCACGGTGTGTAATTCTGGGTCCGAAACTTCCGTTGCTCGACGGTGGAGCATGCGTGTGAATCCGACAGTGAGCCGTCGTCCCGCGACCAAGACGTTGGCACCAGGGTCACCTTCGTCTCTGCTAAGTCGCCCCTCGGTCGAATCAAGCAAAGGAATGCGATGGCGATCGAGGGACAGTACCTCGACGGGCCTGCGACATTCTCTCGACGTCCTCAATCGTCTTTGTCGATGGCGAGCAACCGCTATTGCCCGAATGCTTGTGGAGGACAGAACTGTTTGAAGCATCTTATCTGCCTGTTGGAAAATGCTCCTTTTTACGCAAACGTAAAAGGAGAACAAAATGCGCAGAGACGTAAAAAAGCAGAAATTCATTTTTATTTGATCAAACGTGTACCAACTTGATTTTGGTGTGAGGCTCCGAGCACCCCTTTTTCATCACTTCAAAGCACTTCTTGGTGGTGGGAAGACCCTACCACCTTGAATGTATCTCATTCAAAAAAGAAGCTCGTTTGCAAGGCTGGGAGGCTACTGAGCATGCCACAAAAAAGTGTTTTGCAACGGGAGTTTTTTTAGCTGTGTCTCGTAACACAATTTTGATCCTGACTGGCTTCGGTTGCAATTCTTGAGAATCAAATTCGGTCTCGAGGAATTCCTTTCTTCAACGCGCGGCGAGGTTGCTCAATTTGTCGTCTCACAGCCAAGCAGAGCTTGCCTTTTTGGTGGCGGTTCGCACAGGCACTCATTTTTGAGTTTTGGCTGAATGTGTCGAGCAAGGTCGTGGAGAGGCACGCGTGGAAATTGGTAAAAAATCGATTTTTCGCCGCATGTCTTAATTGAGCTGCATTTGGGCAGAATCCGAAAAGTCGGGTTCTGATATCCGAAGAATCAGTCCCTCGGGCCATTTTTGGAGAAGGGCCGCACGTCAAACATTGCCCGCACAGATTCGAGGATGTGATCATCGGCTTTGGACATTCTCAATGCAGTGCTTGGAGCGACAATTTGAGGAAGAAAGTGATGAACAACGACATGAAATGGAACTAATTGACAACGGCCGACACAGGAGGGCAAAATTCGACAGGCCTCGACCGCGGAGGATGAGACTCGACCAAGACCGACATGAAGCAAAGCGATTGGACAGGAATCGACGTTGGGAACGTTGACGGCGACCGAGGCTCCGCCTAATCACGCAGGCTTTGCATAACTGCGGTCCAAAGTTAGGCTTGTTTTTGAAGTTCAATGCACGATTCTGCAGGCTACCCCGCACTTGGAAGAAAGTGGGCAAAAATGCATAAGCGCGACTTTTTCTCTTCTTGCGACATGTGCAGCGGCAAAAGCCTAAGTGCATCGATTGCATTGATTGCAACGAATGCAACGATAGCAACGATGACTCCAATAACAATGCAAGCAACAAAGACATCGAAAGCATCGAAAGCAACGTTGACAGCCTCATCGCGTCTTTAACATTCATCAAACTTACTGCGTGTTGCTAAAACAGCTTTGCAATGATCAACGATGACGATTGGGTCATCTCGACCGATTCGACCATTTCTACCAAATCTACCGATTCGACCATCTTATAAACTATCGATCGTGTAACGACATCAATGTTCGCATCGATTGCATTGATTCAAATGCAAGGGACCCTACAAGACGCTGACAGCTAAGTTTACAGATGCTTCCTCTTCTTTCCCCTTGGTGTGTCTGCGACGTAGTCATCGTCATCATCTGAGCCCGATATCACCACTACTTCCGCAGACTCCGTGTCTGAGATCGCAATGACATCATCAACATTGCCGCCTTGAGCACCATCCCCTGAGTCACTCGACAAATAACCTTCGTCCCCTTCCTCTGAGTCCACATCTTGCGCTTCCGAGACTGTGCATTCGCGATGGTGAAGATCGCAACAGACACATGCTTCCGGTGTCTTGCCTTTTGCGCCAGCCACCCATCGAACACAAGTGACCTTGGGAAACCCTTCTGGCTTTGCTTGATCCAACGCCAAGCATGAGGTGCAAGGCTGCTCAGCTACGAGAAAAGGTTTGGTCTCCAGCCAATCTTTGCGAGCTTTTTTCTTCATACCATTGTTGAAGAAGTGATGGGGAATGAGCTGCCCCTTGGAATCCACCAAGGTTCTCGAAGGATCGATCCACTTCTTACAGAAGGTTGCCTGCGAGGCTGCCTTCCTCTTCTTTGTGTCTGATTCCGTTCTTGCAGCCGTGTGCTTTCGAACCTCTTTCTGCAGCGAGCAAGTCTTCCCATGTACCGAGCATGCCACGCACTTTGTTGAGTCATGGTCAGTCTGCCAGAGTAAGCAAACGACTGCTGGACTTCCATCTGGTCGATTATCGGTGAGTGTGATGCAATGAGAGCAGCTGTGTTGAGCAATAACAAATTCGCCTCTCTCGATTCGCTCTGACAGTGCTTGGGAAACCTTCTCCAAATAGAAGCCATGGGGAATGGTGGTACCACTAGTGTCGGTCATCGTCTTGGTGGGATCGATCCATCTCCCATACTTTGACCTAGCATGAGCTTTTGCATGGTCTGACAGCTTGCCAGCGTCAAGGGGTGACTCTTTCAGCTTCTTCATCGCTGCTTTGTTTGCCCATTTGTAAAGCGAGAAGTAAGGATGCCAGAAAGCTTTATCACTCGAATCTTGCGCCATCTCCGTGAACATGACTGGCTGTGGCGTTTTATCGAGGGCCTTCTTCAAGCTGTCCAGCTCGAGTATGTCACCCTTGCTGTCCACCACCACAGGCAGCTGGTGCGCTAAGGCCCAATGACGAAGTCGATCCTCTGGACCATCGAGACATACAGTGCAACCGTAGACACCGCAGGTCAATGACTGCAATCCTTGTCCCCTCAGCACACATTGGTCTGGACTCGAAATCGTTTGAGCTGATGCTTTTTTGTTCTGCTTTGTTGTCCAAATATGACCGCCAAGATGGGTAGCGAGAGACTTCAAGGTTGTGTAGGTGGTAATGATTCGTTCAGCACCATGGGCATATGCGCCAAAGTTCGGATTGGCGGTCAGGACTTGATCGATGCATGCGTCCATAGGGCAGATGTAATCCATGTATGCACGATCTGCAGCATCTGTGCTGCTGCGACAAAGCTCTTGTGGGCACCGCACAAAGAGCATATGGGATGCCCCCGGCTGCATAGCTTCGATCTTACGTCTGACAAGAGTTGCTGCACGAAATGCATTGGAAGCACTTGCGGGAGTGTTGATGAATTGGCGAAGGCAGCTTGCAGCATGACTATACCGAATCGACTTGTCCACGGCCTCGGAGCACATTGGGCAGAAGTAGCGGCCATGCTGCTTGAGACAGACAGACCAACTCAGAACAATGCCCCTGATGTCGCGAATTTTGAGATGGTCTTGTCCGCATTCTGGGCAGGCCCCTCGAGCTGCTTTCATCTCTCGCTCCTTTTGCTCGAGTAGCCATTGAATTGCTGAGATTCGGGGCTGTGGCTTCCCCTTGATAGCTTCGAGAAGCGGGCTGGTGACACTTGAGGGGACCTTGTCGGCTGCACCTTCGAGAACCAGCTGAGCATCAGCAAGAAGAGCGCCTGGCTTGAGTTCAGCAGCCTTGAATGCAGGATTGAATTTTGCTAAGGCATCTCGAAGTGCTACCATGGCAGCGCACAGGCGTGCATTGGTGTTGCAGGAGCCGATGGCATTGCCCAAATTTGACGAACCGACCATTTCGACCGAATGAACCGAATCGACCGAATCCACCAACTTTGTGGTGGTGCTTTGACTTGACGCGTCAGAAGCATTACCAGCGATGATTGCATCGATTGCATTGATGCTGTTGACCCTGTCCATTGCGTTGATTGTGTTCAGCTCGTAACCTGCAATGACAACTGCATGCGCATCTTGTTCCGGAATGGTATCCGGTATCTCTGCATCAAGATCGGCTGCAAGATTGGCGATCTGTGCAAGCAAGTGCTGGGCATTGTCTTCGTCCAAGGCTGCGTCGGATGACTGCTCTGAAGTTGACCCATCTTCAAGCTGAGCTGGGGCTGCGACCGTTGCATTGACTGATGGTGCAGGACGGGAGGTGACAGCAGTCTCGTTGTCGATCGCACTCTTGACTGCCTGGTGAAGATCATCGCCTGCAATCGTAGTTCCTAGGCTGACCCTTGCTGCAGTTGGCTGATACACCTCACGCGCTAGGTACTCGTGTTCAGCAGAATGACCCATACTTCTTGAGACCACATGCCCTGGTAGCACCTGATCTGCTCGCACGCTGAATGTCCTACGAAAATCGCCAGCTTTTGGAGGAACTGGCCAACAAAGGAATCGTCGGTTTGCACTCTCCAGAACACTGCCTAGAATAGCAGGCGTGAGGTTGACATGCTCGAATTCTTGGCTTGGGCTTTGTGAGTTGGAAGACAGCCATTTGAGGTAGTAGAAAACGGCTTCGTCGGCGAGCTCCTGACGGCATTCGATTTTCAAGTGATAGGTACCATTGCGTTGAAGCACCCCTCGCTGGCGGAGTAGCCACTTGCCACGGCATGGGTCCAGCAACTCCTTGGCCCAGTCGGGCCAAGCCCCTCTGAGCAAACCCAGCGCAAAGAAAAAGACAGCAATGTCTCTATCGACCTTGTCTGGAGCACGGTTAGCCTCTGAGATGGATTTTGGCCTTGCGTCGTCTCCACCAAAGTTTTTGGCACCAGGGATGGTGCCAGCGGCCACAAGGAGGATGTCGTTGCCTTGCAATTCATCATAGCCACAGCAAATGATGTGCAGCATGGACCAGCGTGCAAATCGTTGAGCGAGATTGGTAGATAGAATTTCGGTACCCGGTGTATACCAAACAGGATCACTGAGCAGTGACTGCAGGCGGGCACCGGTGTCTGCCATCATCATGAGTGCAAGATGCGATGATACATTTCGTTCGATTGCCAATTCACCGCCGTTATACCCCTGCACTCGGAGTAGGGCAGCTGCAATGTCGTGAAGATGATGCTCAAGCAAGACGAATTTGGCCTTCCTGACAGAAGGGTAGTAGCCGAGTGCTCGAGCGCAGAATGCCATTGAGCGCTCCATAAATTCGTACACAGTGCGAGAGAGAGGATTACCACTGGACTTGAGACACCCAGCAATGCGATGGAAGATTGTCTGCACAGAAACGAGAGTAAGCGGCAGAGCATTCGCTTGAGGTGGTGCCAGCGAGTTGCAGATAGCAGTGTTGAACGACGAGGCTGCATCTTCATTAGGAACATCGCGTGCAACATTTGCGTCGCTTACGTCGTTTGCGTTGTTTGCGTCGTTTGCTTCGAGATCAATTGGACCGAATCGACCGTTTCTACCGACTTTGCCATTCGCGTTTGCGCCAACATTGTCAGCCAAGATAGTTGGAGCGACTTTTTGAGCCTGTTGATCTGGTTTCCGCCACACTTTTCCGGCATACATTCGAATTGTGGCCACGTTTGGATGCTTGCTGATGTAACCTTCCCCAAAGATGGCACGGAAATGGATGTAACCGAGAAGAAGGGCCTGACATTCAATAGGAGGAAGCGTGTTTAGATAACCGAGCTTGAGCTCGTTGATTTTTCGGTCGATTGCATCGGGTGTAATGAAAGCATCGATGTCATCGTTGACATTGTTGACGTTGCTGGTGTCGGAAAAGTCACGGTTGTAGTCGATCACGAGAAGATACTCAGCGAAGGCACGAATCTCTCTGACCTCGCTGAAAATAGTTGCTTGAGCCTTGAGTTTGGCGGGGCCAGGGTTGAAGTCGGCGGCATCTTGCGACCATTCTTCTGCAGTTTTGCCCATCTGGCCGAGAGCAGCCTGGAAGTTCTTCGCTATCTTGAGAGCGGGCGGCATTTTTGACGGATTCGATAGCTGCCGGCTGTTTTTTTTTGCTTTTCTTTTTTTTTGGATCTTTGGTGACGTTGAACGAGTTGATATAGTCGAAAGAAGGAGCAGCGAAAGCGCTGGAACGAAGTTGATTTGATATCGACAAAAGGAAACAAGTTCTGGGGATGAACATAACGGCCACAAGCTGACGGAGGTTTCCTTGATATATCTTTGACGACATGGGCAAAGCCAGGAGCGAGCTAAGGTTTCAAAGCTCACAAGCATTTTCGCTCAGCATCTCAACTGAGCCTGAAGCGACTCTCTGATCCTGAGCAGGAGCAATCAAGTCATCTTCTCTGCTAAAGCGCCCAAAGCTGAGTCTCTTTGGCGAAGAAGGTGGCCACATGCCGTACCGCATGACCGCTCTCTCTTTGCCTTCCATAGATCACTCTTTCTTGATCGCGGTATACAGGCCAAAAAAAACTAGATTCAAGCCTCTCTAGACCGACTGTGTGACGGCTGCAGAGGAGGTCAAATAAGAATCACAACCGACAAAGAATCGCAAGATAGCGGCTAAGCCGAAGTGATGCCCTTCGCCAGGCTCGCCAGCAGCATTGCCATCTTTGGCAGCTGGGCTCGAAAAAGTCACGATGTTCACGCGAATTTACTTTCGTTCGTTTGTTTTTTCTTGGCCAAAATTGTCACAGGCTTTCGGCGTTTCCCACACTTTTTGCTTTGCGCTGTTGAAGCTTCGGCGAATCCGAGTCCATTTTGTGAGCCTTGACCATTCACGTTCGCTCTCTTTTGCTCACACAAAGTGTGCTATTTGAATTGAATCTCAGAGCTTTGATGCAGCAAAAGAATCGCTCGAAGAGCGCTTATGCATTTCACGGAATTGCCGAGAAGTCTTTTGGACCCTGCATGTGATCTGCATGCACGCTTCGAAAATCACCAAAAAAAAGTCCCCGAGGTTGGGGAAAGGGACATCCTGAATTGAATAACGGCACTTCCTTCGTTGCATCAGAATGTTCACTTTCGATGAGGGCTGGGTGCGAGTGAATTTTCGGAAGCTCGATATGAGAGACGAAGCGTAAAAAATTGCAATATAGGGAAAGAATGTCAAGCATACCGTGGTTTTTCATCGGCGCAGTCCTCGAAGCAAGCTCACTTGCACACTGATAGTCATCTTGGTCTTTGTGAGCAGCGGATAGCCATTCAGCATGAGAGAGTATCGGAGCTGTATTTGTCATGCGTTCGGAAGTGCCACAAGCGGTGGCGCAGCACACTTAAACATAGACTCTTTCTTCCTTTTGCTGCATGCTCTGACCGTGAGAAAAAAAAACCGGATCGACCGAAAGTACCAAAGTTACTGAATCACACTGGCGCTCTGCACATTTTTGGCCACTCCGAAAGCTTTGACGCAGATCACTTCCGTCGGATGACGCTGGCGGCTGCCTCCGATGTGGAAGGATCGGCTGCGAAGGTGCAAAAAGGGCGGGAAAAGCACACGCGAGCAATGAGTGTATCGCTTGTTTCAATTGTGGCGGTGACTAGCGGTCTCGAGAGAATGTAATTGTCGAACGGCGTGTCTGCCCGTCGAGCTTTGTCGCAATGCGTCGAGCCCTGTCGCTGCCGGTCGAGCATTGTCGCGGTCTGTCACGCAGGGTCGATCTTTGCCAAATCGTGTCGGCACCGATCAATCTCATTGAGCGGTTGTTGACGCCGGTCACGCACGGGGAATGATCCGAGACTTTTCGGAAAGTCACAGAGTGTGTTTTGCTGATCGCGGACTCGAACTTTAATTTGGAGTTTCCTTTTTTCGCTCATTTCTTCTGGTGCAGCGAAAAGACACACGTCGACGGGTTCTTTCACCTTGCTACCTTGCTATCACTCTTACACTCACAAATCTTCTGAATGCAGCCACAAATGCACTCTTTGGTGGCTCACATGCATGCAGAGCTCAGGAAGAGTCAGATCTCATTTCTTGTGAGCCGTTCTAAACGAGATGAAAATGAGATCGCTGGGACCCGCTCGACAAAAAATGCTCAACCGCCAGGCGTGAGAAAGAGATATTCCTGCAAATGGAATTTCGATCTTCCGATTTCGAAGCGCGCCCACCTACAGGTACAGTAAAGTAGATCGCAAATCACCCCATCGTTTCGCGCGTTCTAGCGGCGCCCGTTCTTTCCCGCTGGGCTCAGAAATCTGCATGGGCTTTCGTTACCTTTCGCTTGCTCTCGGAAGCAGCAAGAACTCTTGATTGAAGCAAGGACATTGCGGCATTTGTTTTGTGAGATAGTTATCTACATGCTGCTGTACAAAAGTGGATGGTGAAAGAGAGAAAAAAAGCAATCGAGTCAAGGGGCAGGCAGTTCGAGTCAAGAACCGGGCACGGTGTGACCTTCAAGGCATGGCGGGACTTGGGCGGCTTTCGAGTTTGGCTTTCTGCAGATCAAGCGTGGCCCGAACCCGAATCCTGTGTGCAAGACCGAACGGGAGGACACGGAGCCACGCGAGACGGCCGATCCAGCCCGGCACGAAAAGGCTGCCGCCGCTACCGCTCAGCAGCTGCTCCACCATCTTTTCACCTACGACTTCGGGCTGGATCATCTTCTCGAGGAAAGAGGGTTCGAACAGAGGATCGAGTAATTTTGTTCGGATCCAGTATGGGTGCACGATGCTGACGGCGATACCACGTTGACCGTTGCGTTCGTTTTGGTAGAAGAGATCGAGCTCGATCTGCAAAGTCTCGTGTAGCGAGACAAGCGCCGTCTTTGTGCAGCCATAATCCGCTCCTCCGGCGGGCATGATGAAAGAACCGGCACTGGCTGTGGCCATGACGTGGCCATGGTTGGTCCTGATCATGTGCGGAAGGAAGATCTTGAGCGTATAGAAGTGCGAGGTCAAGTTGACGTCAATAGTCAACTTTGTCTTTTTCGGATCGAACTCGATGATGCTGGCGCCATCGTTGGCTACACCTGCATTGTTGACGAGGATCGTAGCAGGTCCAAGTTCCTTCTCGATCTGTTTGGAAGCCGCGAGAATGGAGTCGTAGTCGGTCATGTCGGCCTTGTAGAATTTGACGGTAGAAGAAAGGACATCAGAAGCGGAAGGAGGCACAAGGTCGAGAATGGCAACCTTGACACCTTTGGCAGAGAGACGTTTAACGACCTCAATACCGATACCTCCGGAACCACCGGTGACGACCGCTACCTCTTTCGATGGGTTGGCCCAACGTTTACGAGCCGCAATGCGTTTACGACGTTGCGAGAACTTGCGAAGGGCGTAGAGGGCGAAGATCGCAAGAACGGCAGATCCGGCTTTGGTGGTGGTGAGCTGGGTGTAGTACCCGCTGAGACGCTCCTGAATGGAGCTCACGGTGAGGCTGCTCATCGTGATCTAGTCTTGGACGAACGTATCGGTGGATTTGCTTGACGGGAGCAGGAGAGCGTGCAGACCGTGGTATGGCTTCAAGTGTTATCAATTGAGAAGAGGTCTAAGCCGGGTGAGAGCCAGCGGATCGAAGGAAGAAGCTGGAGAGGATGAAGGCGGATGTAAAAAAGATGGTTGAAAGAACAAGACTTTAAAGGAGGCCAGCTCGTGCAGAGTACCGTGCACGCTTGGCAAAAATAGGGCATGAGCCTGGGCGTCAAGCGGCACGGTGCATTTCACGTCCCGGGCAAAGAAAAATGTGGGGAATCGCATGCAAGATGAGAGATGTGCGCACCACCAGCTACGTTCGCACAGACAAGGTAGGATAAGGTCACCGCTCATGCAGAGGCTTTGGTCCACGGAGAAGGAGAGTGGAGGAAGACGTTACCGCCCGATACGCGTCAGATCTATTCGAGGTAGCGAACAAGCATAGCAGGGTTACCGCCGCATTTGGAATTGATGGGCAGTGAGCCTCTTGGTGGCACTCATTCACACTTTTCTTCATGCTGAGCTCCAAGCTGCATCAAGAGGCCTCGCCTCTGCCAAGGGACTGGCGTGTGAAATCGTCCTCGCTCGCTCTGCACACAAAAAGGCTCTCTGTCGTCTGTCAGAAGATGATCATTTTGGTATGCTTTGAGCTAGCTTTTGCTTGATTCTTTATCTCCCATGCTCACCTAGTCGAAGGCTTAGCTCTCAAGCTCAAGCGTAGGGTTCTAATTTACCTTCATGTCTGGTATCATGAGCTTAGGCTTTGAAGCCGGAAGAGCGATGCTGAATCTGCTGCGACGTTTTGTTTGTTGCCCCACATACCCGAGCTATCAGACCCTGGAAGACTTGCATGGTTCTCTGCTCCGACCAGAGAGCCATTGATTGGTTGCTGAATGGCTTTCAACGGGCACTCGGTCTGGTTGTGCAGAGCCGTATGTTGGACCCTGGTCTTCGGCCCTAGCCGCCATTTACAGCTCGTCCTTGCTGTAGAAGAATCCTACTCAAAGAGCAATGCCCGGAGGGTCAGAGATTTAAGCATTGCAGCCGAGCCCACGATCAATGTCCTCTGAGCAGAGCATGATGAAGATTACATTCCACCCGTGTTCGATATCAGCGCTAAGCTACTACTAAGAAAGTATGAAAGCTGCTGCAACAAAGTTTCTTTGGAGACGGGCCGATGCACTGAAATCAAATTGCGCTTAATTTGTGTCGTGATTTCTGAAAATGAGGAATTCCCACTCTTGACTTGGCCTTCTGGCCTTCTCCACCATTTCTGCCCCGCATTTTGTTGCCTCCATCTATCTCGCTCGTACGAAGCGTCGTCAGCATCATATCTTCCTATTCCACATCGCATCGGATCTCCACGGCATCCACGAGCAAAGCGATCTTATCAGGAGCAGCTTTCGTCGTGCTCCATTTCAATAGCTCCTCCTGATCAGCAACGTCAGACTGCGGACGAACACTCACAGACTCCGCTCGATCGCAAAAGAAACTCAGCCTCAGAGTTTGCCATCGGACGCGCCATCACCTTCTAACGTCAAACACGAGCTTAAGCTACTCGCCATCGATATGAACTTTTGAGCCTCCAGCAACGCACCTGGACCGCTCGAGCCTACTTCCTTCAAATCAGAGGCGTTCACCATGCCCAAAACCATCTCCTGCCCGCACGCTGGCTGCGACTACCTCTTCTCCAAACCCGTTCACCTGCGTCGGCACCTCCTCTCCCATTCGGATGAGGCTGTGTGGAGATGTCCCGACTGCGATCAGGAGTTCAAGCGTATCGATAGCTTCCAGCGTCACAAGAAACGCATCCATCCCGATCAGCCCAACCTGTCCGCGGTCAAGATCGGTGGGTCCAGCGGAACCGACGGCGGTATCAAGTCAGACGAAGACGCAGAGGACTCTATCGATCAGCTCGATGTATCCATACCGGATGTCAATTCTACTTCGGCACTTCCATCACAAAGGTCTACAGCAGCAGCGCAGCAGTATCGCCCGTCCTCGACGGCAGGATCGACACCGTCAGCGTCACATCATCTCAACACGCTTGACTCGAGCTCGAATCATTCTCCATCCTCTCACCTCAACAACGGCTCTTCAGCATCCGCCTACTCGCCTGCCTCTTCGTCACGGCCATTGACGAGCACAGCATCGTCCGCAGGTCCATCCGCTTCCAGCTACTACAACAATAACAAATCTCAGCACTACCACCCATACCTTCGTAACGATGGCGGCTCCTCAATACATTCCACCCCACAATCTTCTGCACAAGATTCATGGCAGCAGCAGAACAGTCAGTCGCAATTGTACGGCTCCAGCGCTCCAACTTCGTCCGCGACCACCGCTACCGCAGCTTCCACTGCCATGCCGGTCTATCCCAATTTGTATGGTCCCCCCATCTCGTACAATGATTATGGAAGCAATGGATCCTCCGCCTCGGGATTGACTCCTGCTGCAGGCTACAATCAGGTTACTGCCGACACTTCTACAGCCGCAGCGGGTGCTCCATTGTCAATAGCTTCCCTCACTGCACCGTCTCCTTCGTGGGGATCCAGCTCCAACTCGGATACGGAAGGGCAGAACTTTTTCGATGACATACTTCAATCCATTCTCATGGACTCCATCTCCAGCTTCGTCCCTCACGAAACCATGGCTGCCAACGACTTCAATGGCATTGGCGCCTCCGTCAATATGGCCACCGACGCTTTTGGATTCGCCGATCCGAGCACCCAAGCTGTCCCATCGGCGCAACAATTGCAGACTCAGCAGACCGATCAGCAGATGCAATCCTTACCACATCATATGGCCGTGTTGCCAAACCATCAACAGCAACAAGCCCAAGCGTCAGCATCCGGTTCAGCTTCACATTCACTGCCACAGCCGCTGACCAATCTCGTACCCTTTGTCACTTTCACCGAGTCGGCTCACAACTCGGCAAGATCGACACCAGCAGCTACACCTCGTCATGCACACCACAATGTCAATATGGACGATGCCGCCGATGAGCTTGCTCGCTCTGTCGAAAAAGTAGGCGATCAGGCAGCCACCAATATTGGCGCACGCACCCGTGATCTTGTGCTTCACGGCGTCAACATTCCCAAGAAGCCGCCTCGTCTCACGGCTGCTTCCCTCTTCAGTGCTGCTACTCGGCATACCAAATCTATGCTGCCGCTTTTGCCGTCATATTGGCTTCTGGATCATCGACGTTTGGCAGCAGAAAGGCCCAACGTCTTCATTGCGCTGCTTGCTATCGGCACACTCTGGCAGCCACGAGAAGACGTCAAAGCGTATGGAGCCGAGTTGTGGCAGCTCATCTTCCGTAGTATCTGGGCTGGTGCCGTCTTCTACCTGGATCAGCCACATCTCATGCGCGAAGCAACTGCAGCCATGGCCTACACCCATCTCTACGCCTTTCAGTGCCGTGATGAGGGCATTCGTCGCAAATCGATCCACAGTACCTACACTGGAAGCTCGCTCAGTCGTGAATATGGGTGGCGCCAGGGCATCTGGTTCCTTGTAGGACCTTGGGAAGAGTCTTTACAGCGTCTACTCGGTCCCAACATCTCAATGGCGCTGGTCGAGCTCGAAGTGCTAGCACGCGATCAGACCACGAACAAGCTCTCAGCAGAACAAAAGAATTTGCTTGAACGATTGCACGGTGTATGGAAGCAGTGGGCAGACGCGGAAGAGGTAAACCGCAACATGATTTGCCATAGTATCACCGAGTCGCATCACTCCGAATTCCTTTCAAGTCACGGTCAGATGCGCAGCATGAACAGGCTTGCTTGCCAGGCGTTGGTGCCTTGTGCCGATGATGTATGGGATGCAAAGACCGCCATCGAATGGGCAAAGCTCGTACTCGAATACAAAGCCACGCGCGAAGGAAACGACCGTCCCCTCTGTTCGGGCAAGAAACAACTTGGTCCCATTTTGGATGCTTTGTTCAACGTCGACGCGCCTACGCCCGCAACAGTCAAAGACAAGGACGATCCGGAAGCTCAAGAAAGGGAAAGCGAAAAGACCAAACGCGAAATCGAACGCCTGCTTTGCTTCACCGTCAAGGAGCACTTTGCGCTGTCAAGTCTGCTCGAAGGCTTGCATTTGATGTGGATCGCTAGGCATGTTCCGCCCTTCAGAACGGCTACTTCGTATGCAGCCGATTTCAATCCTTCCCAGCCTGCGTTTGCTGTTGGGTTCGAATCGGCATTCTGCATCAAAGGCGGCACTGCATATCATAAGCTCAATGAGCTAGACGCCGAAATGATGATGGCTGCCTTGTCGAGGTGGATGCGGCTGTATCACCAGTCGTACATGCCGAATCCTGTTGCCAATTCAACGGGCTTCTCGAATTCGAGTATCTCGAATGGATCTGCATCGGCAGCAGCAGGAGGGGGAGGAGAGAATGACAAAGCAACACCCTCCTTCGGTGTTGGCTTGACAGCAAGGCCTCGCGTCCCCAGCCTCGGACCTAGCAACGATCGCTTCCAGTTGCATTTCCGGTTTCACGTAATTCAGCTCTCTACCCTCTTTAACGCACATCACGTCGTCCATGCTCTCGTTTCCACATGTGCCGACCTTGGAGAAGCTACAGGATCTCGCTCTGCGAATGGCTCCAAGTCTTCCTCAGCCGCCGCTTCGGCTCCGCTTCATCCATCACGACCGGGCGTTCAGACTTCGGTGCCACTGCTTTGCGAAAGCTGTGTTGACCCCAAAATGTGTCCTTACCGCAATCAAAGGTTGCAGCGATGGGCCGCAGTTCACGCCGGTGCCGTGATAGGAAACTTTATGAGTATGCCACGACTCTCCATTCTTACCCCTACCATCCTCGAGGGCCTAGGACAAGCATTTGGCATCCTCGTGATCCTATGTCGCCTTCAACGCACCCCCTCCCAACGTCGACGTACCATATGCAAATGTTCACCCGAAGTCAGAGAGGCACAAGTAGAGCTCATCTCGGATCAATGCTTACATTTGGACGCAGAGCGACCTAGCCCCGGCGATAGGGAGGAGGAAATGATGCAGGCAAGGTTTGACACGAGTGCGGAATGCTGGTTGCAACACGGGACGTTGGATGAAGGACCTACATTGTTGGGTCAACCAATTCAGGATTGGCCGTTCGTGCTGCAGGATATGGGGAATGAATTGAAGGGTGTGGCGGGGACTTGGCAGACAGCAGAGGAGTTTTTGAATGTCGCTCAGAAGATGTTGAACAGTTTCACTTTCTATGTTGAGTAGGAGCGGTCGCAATGTCACGCTCTTCGGTGCTGTGGAAATGATTGTGTGTGCGGATCTGTGTTGGCGGATCGTCATCGAGTTCGGCGGGTTCGGCCTTCGTATCCCTTGTCGTCGCAACTCACGCACTGCGAGTTGCACACACCGCTCTGCCCATCAATCATAGAAAACGTTCTCTTTTGTCATAGGTCGTTGTGGAACCTTCGTGAGCATTGTGGAACGTCCTCGTTCCGACTTCTAGGTACAACTGTTGTGCAACTCGTAAAATATGAGCATTGCAGCGTCCGACAACAAGGCGTGGAAGAAAGCGTTGCAAAAGGCGCGTCCGGCGATATGAACCATTTTAACCCCGACTGCCACCGCCTACCCCGCAGCAAAGCTGAACCCTGAGTAGAGTTAGCCTCCACTTTATGCACGGACGCACGCGGATTTTGTCAAAATCCGTCCTACCTCGCACCATTGTCTATTTAAGCTCCTCGTTCCTTCCATCCATCAACCTTTTCGTCTTTCTTTTTCGCATCAAACGTAGACACACACAAAACCGCTTATGCCTAGCTCTCCAAGCCTTTCTACCTCGAAGGCAAACGACAATAGGATTACCAAGCAGAACAACAGCAACAACAACAAAGCGACAAGCTTTTCTCTCATCTATACACTAGTCTTGGCCTCTCTAGCGGCTTTCCTTGTCTCGCCTTTCGTACAACTACTTTTCGCGCCTCTCAACACACCCTCAACCACAACCACAACTACCGAAAGAATGTCGTCAAGCGCAGCAAGAGCGATTTCTCGAAGTGTAGCGAAGAAGGTGCGGGCTATCGAAACTGGCGAAGGTGCCGGTGCGACTGTTAGGCGTTCGATTGGCACTCCGGCTTTGCGCAACATTAGCCCTTTCTTGATGCTCGACCATTTCCGCATTCCTGAAGGTGCTGGTTTCCCCGATCACCCACATAGGGGTCAAACAACTGTCACGTACGTCATTGAGGGGCAGTCTAAGCACGAGGACTTCGCAGGACACGCGGGTACGATTGGCCCCGGAGACGTTCAGTGGATGAATGCAGGCCACGGTATCATGCATGCCGAAATGCCGATCCACCGCGACGCGGATGGAAACAAATTGGTGGATCCGGTGGGCTTACAACTGTGGGTTGATCTGCCAAAAGAAGCCAAAAAGGAGCCACCTAGCTATCAAGAATACCGAGCGGAACAGATCCCCACAGCCAAAGCCGAAGGGGCGACGATCAAAGTCGTCGCTGGACATTCTCATGGTACTTCTTCGCCGATCCACCTGCCCAAAAACGGCGGCGTGTTGTTCCTCGATATCCACCTCGAACCCAACGCCAGCGTTTACCAAGAGATCGACCCCCGTTACAACGCATTCATCTACACGCTCGAAGGGAACATTGTCATCGGCGACCACGCACCCGTTTCCTCCGATGATGCAAACGAAAAGCCGCTCGGATTCAATCCTAACCCCTCAACAGCTTCCAAGCCGGGCGAGAGCGTCGCGCAGTACCACACGCTCGTTCTAACTCAATCCGCCAACGAATCGGGGGTCAAGATTACCAACCCTTCCAGCAGCGCAAAAGCTCGTATGGTATTGGTGGCAGGAGAGCCACTGGATCAGGAAGTGTACCAGTATGGGCCTTTTGTCATGACGAATAGGGCAGAGATTCAGCAGACGTTGATCGATTTTCAAACGGGTCAGAACGGTTTCGAGAGGGCACCAGGGTGGAAGTCGAAGATTGGGGCTGAGATGCGTTAGTCCCCCTACCTCCTGTGTGCTTCTCGCTGTTCGTCACTCCTCTTTCTCTCTTTGTAGTTTGATTAGTCTTGATGTGGAATCCTGATGTGATGTACAACAACCTATCCTCTAGCGCAAGTCAAACTTTGCCCTACACAATGTGCCGTGGCGTGTGATACAGTGGGGGATGACAAGTGCGGTTCAAGCTCGATCAGGCAAGCGGAATCTGACCGGGCAACTGCCTCGCTTTGCTAGCTTGGTACGTTTCGCTTAGGCTAGAATACTCCTTTTTGACGTCTTCCATTTTTTTCCTCAATCCTTCCCTTTCTTGCTCGGGCGACTGATCGATGAGCTCTTGAAGCGAGTAAGAAGACCAAAAAGCGTTATGTTTGTTGTACAGCTTTTCCCCTCCCTCTCGTTCTTCCTTTGCGGTTTGAAAAACCTCCTTGAGTATACGTATGTCATGAGGAATCCCAAACTCGATCATTGTATCCTCGTAACTGAAAAGATAGTAAAAATTGTCGAAACCAGCCCAGGTGATCGCGCTTAAACACAAGCTACACGGCTCATGAGTGCTTAAGAAGACGCAATCTTTTGCTTGGACCCTTTGCTCCGCTGGTAAGGCATTGTTTTGACGGTGAAAAGCGAGCAGTGTCGATACCTCACCATGGAGCAAAGGGGAGGTAAGCTCGTCGTTCGTACCCGAACAAACGGGAGAAAGGGTGGATTTGGAGAGGATGGAAGCTCCAAAGACTTTGCATCCTCTAGCGACGGCAGGGGTGGTGAGCGGGATGATGGTTTGCGAGATTGTGTCGAGGAGCGTGGTTAGGAGGATGGATGGTGGGTGGTCGAAGTGAAGTTTAGAAGGGTTGGTATCGGAGGCGGAAGACATTGCGGCAGAGGTTTGAGAGGGGATGCTGTCTTCTATAAGATGGACGAGATGCCTCTAAGGATGGTGCAAGATCTCTTTATAGAGGCTGCTGGTAGGGATGCGAAAGATCGAGATTGAAGCGAGCAAAGGGATGGACGATGACGATGGGTGGAAGATGCCGTTGTTGTGGAACAGTCAAAGCGAAGGGGGGAAACAAGCTGTTGTTCGATAACGAAGTAAAGCGAGCGGAAGGAAAGGCAGCAAGCTTCGCTAGTCAGATCAGCAACCTTTATATCGTTGTGCTAATCTTCCGTCCCGCTCTATGTCTTTGCGGGGTGAAGCTTGGCACCGGCGATGTCCGAGCAGCGCGTTATCTTATCAGTCGTACCGCGTGGCTTCTGCTTTTGGTAGTTCCTGAAAAATGCAATTTGAGGAAAAGAATAAGGAAAAGGCGTTACAAAATAGCTGAGGAAAAGGGTCCACAAATATTCGATGGCTCAGTCCGAGGTCGATCTTTCGTGCTGGCTACCATCACTATACGCAAATTTTCGTTTGCGTGATTCCATGGCAGCTTCATCGCATCATGTGACATCAATATCGGCAGCAACTTCTGATCACGGTGCGGTTACTACGATGGATGACAAGCGGAAGGGCAAGGGTAAAGCCCGGGCCTTGGACGAGGACGAGGCTCCCAGCTATGGGAGATGGAATGGGGATGACGATGACGATTCTTTCTCAGTCAATGGATCTGAGAATAGACGAGAAGCGTGTTCGCTGGACGAAAAGCATCTTGTCGATCGTACCCGCTATCAAGGCGTCTCTCATTGCGGATCGTCAACAGGAAAAGTAACCGTCAATGCATCCGACATCGATCAGCCGCCCAGCGTATCTGCCGAGTCCGCTCACTCCGACAATTCCTCCTCCTCGGCCACAATCTCAAACTTGAACGGGAAACCCGACTGGCATCAGACGCACGACCATCTCAATTCAGATCAAGAGGAGGGAGACGAGCCAGAAGACTTCGAAACGTGGTGTCTCATCTGCCACTCTACACCCATCGTCGATCGAACCGTTCTACCAAGCTGCCTGCACTCCCAATTCTGCTTCGAATGCATCGTTCGCTGGTGTACCATCAAACGTCGTTGTCCGCTCTGCTTGGCCGAGATTGGAGAATACGTCATCCACGCGATCCGAGAAGATGACGACTACTTGCGCTACTATCTGCCTCCTTTACCTTTGACTGGTGGTGGGGCTGCAGTAGTGAGCGTAGGTCGGAGTCGGCGAGGCTTGGTAAGGCAGGTACAGCGCGCGCGGACACAAAGACGATCAACCACGGCAGTGGCAGAAGACGGCGAAGAAGAGAGGGAGAGAGAGGAAAGACGACGTCTCGCCAAAAGAAAAGAAATTTACAGAAAAGGATGGCACGCTAAACATGTCGGAAGCAATCGTCATACGGGTTACCGCCCTTTCCCTACTCCCAGCGAGGTTCGTCGATCCATCACCACGGGCAGCGGGGGAGACATCGCCAGTCGGATCGCTACATTTCTTAGACGGGAGCTGTCGATATGGCCCCAGTTGGATGTCGAATTTTTGATCAAGTACATCCTTTCGCTTCTGCAGGTGTTTGATGTTGGCGCAGAGGAGACGGTGAAGTTGGTAGCAGAGGTCATTGGAGGGGTGGAGGAAGAAGGAGAGGGATGGGGAAGAGCGAGACATTTGCTGCACGAGTTGGAATGTTGGGTGCGAAGCGGGAAACGGGAATTGAGGTGGTACGATGATAGTCCGTGGCTTCAGTACGGGCCCAATGGGACTGGTTTGGCGAAGAGGAGGCGGACGAGCGCGGTTGAAGCGCGGGAGGAGGGTGAGGGTGGTGGGTCGAAGAAGGACTGCGAGAGGGTGAGTCAAGGAGATACGGAGTTGTCATCGGCTGAGCGAGGAACGCAGGAGGAGAGAAAGCACCAACGGAGGGCTCTGAACGAGAGCGATAGTAGACAAGAAGTAGCAGCAAAGCGAACCAAGCTCTTAGATCGCTTGGAAAGAGAGAAGAAGCTCTTACTTTCCACTACTAACAGCGATCATCCATAGCTGAACATACGTTCTATCGTAGCGAAAGTCTATACCCACGCACACGTTGCACTTTGTTGAAGATATCACATCGCATGCATGCAAAGAGGGAAGGTGAAAGTCGTCAACATAAGCGGCTGTGACAGCTTGTGTGTATCGGGTTTTTTAGCGGCAAAAAGAAGGGATTATCAGATATACGCTAGAGTGTGGATTTTTGGTGTGGGTTGTGCTTCTCCGCGGACCGTCGGCTGAGCGAAAGCGAATCGCACTCCGATACGCAACACGCACACCAAAAAGAACCCCTTTCCGCGGGAAGATGGCTGTGTTGACAACCATCTTGCATGAAATCCACTGGCGAGCATACGCTCGGACCTCTGCGCTCCGTTGGCTTCTGACCCTTCTTGTGACTCGGCTTTGTCAACCTCGCAATCCTTTTGCTTCCTCGTTGCCCTGTCCTATAACCATATCATACCTGTTTCGACATCGATCCGATTCATCTTTAAAGCCGAACTACTTCGATCCTTTTTTTACGCATTCTACCCAAACGAACAAGGATAAAATTCGCATCATGACAACCCAGCCTCAAGCTCAGCCTGGAGGACGATACGTATTGCGTCTCCTCCAACGTTCAGATATCACCACCGCCGCCCGGATTAGCCACGACGCTTTTAACGATCCTAACAATACGACGCCGGATGAGATTTCGCAAATCCTAAACGCCGAACCCAGCCCTTCGTCCGGAGAACAGCAGACTAGGGAGCAAAAGTTGGAAAAACGAGTCAAAGAAGAATTGGAACTCTTTGATGCAAAGAACTACCGCTATGTTGGTGCTTTTTATGTCCCCTCATCATCCTCCTCTAGTGCGGATTCTGAGGGCGTTGAAGTTGGCGAAGGGGAAGAACTCGACAGCTCAACTCTACCCGAAGGATCAGTCTTAGCTGGATTTGCATCATGGACACGCATCACCCCTTCCACACCCCTCGAAGCCCCAGCAAAACGAGCAAAAGCAGAGAAAGAACCCAACCTCCTAAACAACTTTTTCGCCAAAATGTGGACCACACGAGAATCCATCATGGCCAACAAAACTTACTGGTTCCTTAAACTCCTCACAATTGATCCCCCCCACCAACGCCGCGGCGTAGGAACACTACTCGTCAAATGGGGCGTAGAAAAGGCAAATAAAGAAGGACTCGACGCTTGGCTGGAAAGCAGCCCAATGGGTAAAGGCGCCTACTTGAAGGCTGGGTTCAGAGTGTTAGGAATGGATAGGGTGGAAGAGAAGAAGGCGAAAAGAGGGTTCGTGGAGTGGCCGTACATGATTCATGAGTATAAGGAGGCGGCGGGTGGTAGCACGGATTGAGATGGGATGTTTTTTAGGAATCGCTCACCGGGATAGAATGGACTGGAATGCAACGCAGTCACACACTTCCTCCGAGCGAAAGAGAACGATTCGAAAAGAAATGAAACGAATGGGTGACGTTTGAGAACCGTTGCAAAGAACCAAAACGGCCAATTGAGAAAGTGTATAATGAGGAAAAGACATACTCTCTTTGTCAATTGCTTTCGCGATCCTGACCATGTCACTTTCGCGATCTCATTTTTCGGTGTCTAAATACACCACATCAGCTTCGCGGCTGCACCTGAGCAAGTTCGTGATTTGTGCAGCTCGAATGTGTGGCACTGCGTCACCTCTGCGTCAGAACAAGGCTATGAGCTGGCAGTCAGCATTAGTAAGCAGTGTGCAGGACACTTTTGGCCTTCCAAGGCTGATAAAAAGGTTGTTCAAGCGTAGCTACGATGCTCACACCCGCTGCCAAACTCGCTTGGGCTTAGGTGAGACTGTCTTTCTCTGCAAGGGATCATCATACACGTCACGTGAGAGCGTCGACGTAGCGTACAGTAGCCTTGACGCAAGGACTGTCTGAATGTGGCTAGTCCAACTCTCCTAGGCGTGACTTCATTTGCATCACGACGTTGATGTGGTGCACTCGCGAGATTGGAGTAGTGGTTTGGCACGTGGCTGAGATGAGATCGCGAAAGTGCTGTGGTGAACTCGCGAAAGCAATTGACAAAGAGAGTATGAAGCCAAGGTTGAGATTAAGTCTGACCTTGTACCTCAGGCGGCGGCGTTACTGGATTGCTCCTCAGCTTTTGCCTCTCCACCTTTGGCACTAGCCACTTTTTGTACCCAAAAATGGCCAAACTTGACAATGTGGACAGCGCCAACGTCGCCGCAATAAACGCAATAAACCCTGTAAACCCATAGCTCCCGTACCCCGTTGCACCGCTCAACCGATCGGGATAGAATTGGACCGCCAAGATGGGTCCCAACATGGCTGCTAATCCGCGTACAAAGATGAGGTAGAGGAAGCGTAGCGAGAATTCGTTCGACCCAGCATTGTCGGGTATATCGCGCGATACGGGCGTGAGGAAGCTGCTAAAGCCTCCGCCGGAGACGCCGAAGAAGACGACATACGTTATAATTTTGGGTAAGGATTTGCCGGCGAATCCAAAGACGAGCACCGTAAAGACAAGTTCGAGGGATGTAGAAGTGGCCATGATGAGAGGGTAGGGGAAGCGGTCAACGAGGTAGCCGTAAAGGAAGTAAGTGAGCGCGGCGGAGGCGTTGAATGCTGACAGGATGCCGGTCGAGGTGGACGAGGAGAAGCCCATCGAAGTGGCATAGTTGGAAATGTTGAGCGAGACTGAGTACCATGCCGTTGTTTGGGTTAGGATGGCGACTGCGTTGAGTAGTGTCAGGGTTGAGAGTAGCGAGCGCGGGAAGCCCGGAACGATGGCTCTCCAACGTATGGGTCTTGCTACAGGGGCAGATTTGCGGCCTGGCCGAAGACAGAAGACAGCACCTCCAGAAACGAGAAGCTGGACAAGAGCCCACGTTCGAAGTGTCCATCGAAAGCCGATCTGCGTCAGAAGTTGAGTGAAGATGATCGGCCAAACGATGCCGCCTATGGCTGAGCCGGCAAAGATGATCGCGGTCGCAAAACCTCTTTTCTTATCGAACCAGTCCGGGAGCCACAAGATCGTCGTCGTGAACAAATTGCCACCAAAGATGCCGAGGAAGAGACCTTGAAATACGATGAGCAGCGCGACCGAGTTGGAAAAGCTAGCAATGAGAAGCGAAAGCGATGATGCGACCACGCAAGTGTACGTAAAAATCTTGATCAGAGAAGGAAAGGTCGAGTAGAGACCGAAAGCGAGAAGCGGGATAAAGTGCTGCCCTGCGAGTAGGGATGTGCCGATTGATGAGATGGATGTAAGTGAACTATGATGGAACGGTGAGCGAGGGTCGTGCTGGTGGTAGTCTTGGAAGGAGCCATAGCCATAAGATGCGCCCCAGATCATGAACTCGATTGCTGCAGAGGCGAGGACGAACTTCCATGCTGCCCAGCCTTGGTCTTTGACAGGTGCAGCACTGTCTGCATCATCGTTAAGAGTAAGGGTATCGTTGCCGTCTTCTCGGGAACAGGTTGCAGTGACTACAGCCGAGGCAGGTCGAGGATAGTCACTTGTCACGTTCGGTAGATAGCCCTTCTCGACATCTTGTTCAGCGAGCGTAAGCTTCTCTACGTCAGTCGAAGATGGCGATGAATCAGCATCCCTGCGATGATGTGAAGGCTGCTTTGATGATTCGCTTCCTGCTTGCTGGTGATGATGGTGGTGATCTAGCTCTTGCGCGTGGGTCATGAACTCGACTTGGTCCATTATATATGGTGAGCAGGGGAAGAGGCTTTGATTCTGTTGAAAGATTGCAAGGCAGAGAGAAGTATGGCGTGCTTGAATGAGGACGATGGCGCCATAGATAGAGGGAATGCCAGCACTGCTCTTTATCAGACGGGAGAGAAAGCGAGTGGGTCGCTGCCCTTTTCAATGCTCCTTCATCAGCGGATGACCCCTTTCGCTTCCTCTCTTGCAGCAAGAGGCAGCTCAGCAGCGACTGAGCTTTTGTTCTAACTCGATCGTTAGCCATGACTGTGACAATCGAGAAAGCACAAGCAAAAGGATTGTGTGACTCAAGAGGAAAAGTGATGTCGGAAAGACGCCGAAATGAAGCCGACCAACGGTGGGGACGACGAAAGACATGCGGCACTTCCGACCGAGCAACGCTTTTCAGCACGCTTTTCGAGCGTGTGAGTGTGATTTGCCTCAAGGCAAATGGGAGGCGTGGGAAGCAACACATCCCATGCGACCGTTGTCAGAGGGCAAGAGCAAGAAGCCAAACCTTGTTGAAGGAGGAGGCGAAGAGTAAATTGAGCGGCTATTTGCCCGAGCTGTCAAAAACAAGGCGAGAAAGGCCGGAAAGGTACCCGAAACGCGAAGGCTTCTTTTTCTTCTTTGCTCGCCTAGATCTTCTAGCGCCCACTAAGAGGGTCTGGAGCCCACAAAGCCCGTTCTGGCGCCCACACGGTCAGCACAACCTGTCCTTCATCCTTGAATTGAGATGCACTGGCGATGCAAGTCTGATTGATGTACATTCTCCGCACGCCACTACCGCCTGTCAGTGACCGTAGGAAGACGAACGACAAAAGACTGCGAGCTTTCAAATTGAAACCTAGAGCGTCGGTTTGCGGCTCATCCGTCTAATCCGTCGGACCATATGCCGATGTGCTGTATCAAGCTCAAACTCTGTTCTTCGACACCGTGTAGCTGCACGGTCATGCCTTGTTCGTGTGTCGTCTCCCGGCAACTTTGTCCCTTATCTCGGGGCATGGCCCGCACTTTACGTAGGGTCAAGATACCGTGTCATCATTCGACCTTCGCTTTTCTTGCGGCAAACCATCAAGCTTTGTTATCAGCTACAAGGACACCGAAGCTAGTCAAAAGGCAAGATAGCGAAGTGGAAGAGGGACAATGGTAGCACGCGACACCGTTTGACAGCCGTACAAGCAAGCAAGTCAGGGTCTTGTCGAGGATGGCCACGCGACCTAGCATCTGTTTGCCTGCATGAGAAGATCTGGGAGAGGCCCGTTGTAGACGCCGTGGTGAACCAGTTTTTGCGACAGCGAATGAATTTAGCCGCGGATGAGACGATCTCATGATCCCTTTTACTGCCTAATTCATGAGACCCGATCCCGATCAATTATCCCACGCTGCAACAGCCTTTCGGATGTCAGGAGCGACTCTGTGACGGACATCACGATACTGAGCTGCTTCTCATCACTTGATGCCGTTGGTCAAGAATCATGCTGACGCTTCACAGTCACCGATATAGCTTCAGCGACGGATCCACAGGAGTTGATCATGCCACGAGTAGCTAGAAATGAGATCAGAAGCCCTGGTCCTCAGTTACTTCTTCGTCCGGTCAGGACCGAGAGCAGCTGATCGAATACAATGGAATATAAGCTCGTCCACATCTTCGGGCGTAAGCGAAGTCAGCAGCAACGTGGCTAACCTTGTATGCATTTAGCAAACATGGCAGTCGATTGCATTGCCGATCTACTACGGTACGCCGATCTACCGAGTCCGCATCGTTTGTTTACTGGTATCCAAGGGTATGCTGCGGCAATATATCGTATGCTGCTATCGAAAGGTGTGAGGCATGGCACTTGGGCATCGGCAATAACAAATGGTACAGCTTCCAAAGCCTTCTTTTCGATAGATAGTCTGCATGAAGGCCGGCAATCGGCTTTTTGTTTTTCAGGCAAACATGAATCCCGTTTCCCGAATCATGCAAGTTTGCACCGAAGATCTGCCAGAATTTCACCCACGAGGGTGCTGGTGGCAGTTCAGCAGTAATACGCGTTCGGCATTTGCACGAGAATTTCGAGATTTGGGTTGGATGTCGTATGTCATCATATAGGATTTTCCTGCGTTGGCCTGCGTTTGGGTTTATCGGTTGTGCGGACGCTGACCCTTCCTCGTCGAACCGCAACTTGCGAGGGAGGCGTGACACCGAATGACTTCCAATAAGTTTTTGATGCGTCACTCATCTGCGTTCCTTTTTCGGCTTCTTGTCTCTTGTTACTGCAACGAATCACGCCACGTTGTGAGTGCGACAGAAGACTACTGTATTGCTGTGCAACAACGCAAGGCTTCATCATCACAACTCGGTGACAGAGGACAAGTGGAGGATAGGGAGGAGATAGTCGGACCGAAACGCAGGCATGTGAGCAGCAACAGTGGCTTGCAAGGGTAAAGGTGAAAGGAATGCATCGCCGCGGAGATGTGTTGTGTTTCGCATGAAGACGCAATTCCCAGCCAAAAAGATCTGGCTATCAGCCTTCGCAAGATTTGACCGGGTGTCAGCGAGCGCTCTAAATATAAGGGTCGACATCTTCCATCCGTCCCCCTTACCTCTTTTCCCAACTGTCATCTTTCATCTTTACCCAAACCTCGAACAAGCTCTCTTTTCGTATCACTGCACAAGATGTCGGACACCGTCAACCTGGGCACCGTCTTCAAAGGCTCTTCCTCTGGCAAGGTTGTCAAAGCCGCCGGAAGCGAACGTACCATTCGACCTCGTGATGTTGTCATCGACATCACCCACTCCGGACTTTGCTTCACCGACATCCACTTCCTGAAAAAGGACATGGTGTTGGGCCACGAAGGAGTGGGTATCGTTTCGCAAGTTGGACCCGAAGTGCGCGACTTCAAAAAGGGAGACCGTGTCGGATGGGGCTACAACCACGATTCTTGCCGCAACTGCAAATTCTGCAAAAAGGGTCGGGATACCAACTGCTACCAAAACGTCATGTATGGTACTAAGGATCTGGATCAGGCTAGTTTCGGTGACAAGTTTGTCGTCACGGAAGAGTTCTGTCACAAGATTCCGGATGGATTGGAGTTGAAGCATGCGGCGCCGTTGCAGTGCGGTGGAGCTACCGTGTTTGGTGCCATGCACGATGCCGGTATTACGCCTTACGACCGTGTGGGTGTGATTGGTATCGGTGGTTTGGGTCACTTGGCGATTCAGTTTTTGAACAAGATGGGTTGCGATGTCGTCGTTTTCAGCGGAAGCGAGAATAAGAAGGAGGAAGCGATGAAGTTGGGAGCACACGAGTTCGTAGCGGCCAAAAACAACCCGAAACTCGAAGGTGTCGCTCCGGTCGATTTCCTCATGGTCACCACTTCGGCTCAACCAGACTGGAAGACGTACCTCAAGGTTCTCGAAAAGGACGCTACCATCATCCCCCTCTCCGTCGACCAAGGTGACTTTACTTTCCCTTACATGCCCATCATTGGCAAACAGCTCAAGATTCAGGGTTCGTTGGTCGCGACCAGGGACGTTCACTCCAAGATGCTCCAATTCGCCGCTAGGCACGGTATTAAGCCCATCATCGAGGAAGTCCCCATGACCGAAGAAGGTATCAACAACGCCGTCGAGAGGTTGAAGAAGGGCGACGTCAGGTACAGGTTCGTTGCCGTTAGCCAGACTAACAAGATCAACAACGCCAACCTCTGAGTCAATTGATTTGTTCAAGTGTAGCACTCTGGATACCGCAGCCCCTGCAAGCTCGTATAGCATACAATTATTTCCTTCCATATAGACGTTTCGCTCTCCTCCAATATCGCTCATCAGTCTGTGAGAGTGCCATGTTCGAAAAAGTGACCAGATCGAAATCGTTTGACAGTTCGGACACTTGCCGAAATCGAGAATCGGAGCCATTCCGAGAGATGTACACTTTGAAATTGCTCCTGTAGCGTGTGGTTGCTGTAGCTTCCGATCTCTTCATGCCCTTGTCTTTGCGGTACTGTGAATCAGTCTTGTTCCGCCAAGCTCAGCGGGTTCGATGCACGACTGTCGACATCAGAGGTCTCTCTATCCTGCTCTGTGATATTGGTGCCTCTGGTTAAAGCAATGCGATATGATTAATGCTGCTGATGATGGTGTTATACAAATGAAGTTGATCTCCTTTCCCTCCACTATTCCTCCTCTTCTTTAGCAGAGTCGGGGTGTGTTTATTTCTGGTGACGTTGATTGCTTTCTACCGCTTCCTTGCTGGCCTTCCCTGCCTCTCCTTACTTCGTCGGCCGCAGCGGCTGCTCAATCTCAATCCACCCACCTTTCCTCGTCAAAACCACCTTCTGCCCCACCGCTGCTGCCCCCAGCTTCTCTCTACTTTCATTTTCATCTTCCACCATCGAATCGGACAAAGTCCCTCTTGTACTCGACCTCGAATTGGCAGGACATGGTAAGATGGTACTTGCGCTTAACGAGACTGTCAAGATGGAAGCTGCAAAAGTGGCGATGAAGAAGGATGACGTGGCTAGACGTTTTGTCCGTAATGATGGATTTGTGAGACGTGACCACATTGTGTGACTTTTGTAAGTGTATGTGCTGGGGTAGTAGTTGGTGCAAGAGAATGTGTTTGCGAGTGCAAATGCGAGAATTCTTGTGTGTTTGGAGGCGGTTCGTCAATGAGCAAATGAGAGACAGCGCGCAGGTACGGCGTATAGAGGTAGTGGAGGTAAAAGACAGAGAAAGAAGCGTGGTATGGGGGATGATGCTGATGAAGATGCGATGCAGATTGTTGATGATCACGACGACGAGCAAGTTCGGATATCGTAGCCACAGCAAGAAGAAACCTCAAAAACGAGCGCGGCACAACAGAATCCGGAACGCGGAATCCAACGGGTTACCTTTCCTCGCGTCCGACTTCATCCTTCCTTACCATTATTTTCGTTAGACGAGCTGAAAGGTCGAGTCTCGATCTTACATCTTGAGGCGCGAAAATCAAGATGGTTCGGGATTTGGGCGCACTTCGACGTCACACTTCAACACCGCTTTTGCATGTTGTGCTGCAGCTTCGGAGAATTTCTGACCTCAGCTCTCTTCGCGCTACAGTATAAGCGAAGCTCTCTCTTGCCTTTTTGGGACGGCGGCGAAACGAGCGAACGTAAAAGCGTTTAGACGAGGTTAGCGGAGGACCCTGTCGTCGTATCGCCGTGTCCTCTCCTCATTGTCTTTAGCGTCTCTTCCACAGTTAGGTTTAGGCTCAAGGCTCGGGATTTGGTTCGCCGGCGGGCGTTGCAGCGCCAAGCAGAACAGCTCGAATAGGAAAGTGTGTACTTCAACAAGGTGGCGGCGGCGCTAAGTGACGCGCTCGTACACATCCGAGATGCTTGTTCCTGCTGTTCCAGGTCCGACCTTCCGACCCGCAACGGTTCGAAGCGAAGACCGGGCGCATTGTGGTCCAAGCAACTCCGATGCTTCGGTTGGTTAGACCAGGCCGTTGTCGTCGTCGTGGAGGTGTGGTGAAATGTCTGTCATATTTCAAGCCTCGAGAGGTGAAGCGTTGCAAGTGGGTGTGTGATTCGTTCTCAAGCCCCTCAAGCCCCGAAAGGGGATGGGGCCACGGAGAACAGGGTCCGGTGGACATGAGTAATGGTGTGCGGGGTGGGAGCAAATAGAACCCACTAACAACTTCGCTGCCGCTCTTGAACCTCCCCCGCATGAGACGCACCTCTCGGGAAGCATTTGACGAAGCTCTCATTCACTCCAAGGTGCCGACAGCCGATCATATAAGACCACCTTCCCGCTCTCACTCTTCCCGCCCGTCCATCTCACTTTCTTCAACACCACTACTCTTTTCTCTTCTCGACTTCAAAACTATAAGGGGGAAAGAGACAAAGATGCCCTTCACAACGAAAGCCGGCCTCATCGCTGCCCTTACTCTCTCGCTTTCCACTTTTTCCTCCGCCTATCCACTCTACACCTTCAACTCCGGTTCCTCGCTGTTTCCGCGGGACAGCAACTCGACCTCGATCTCTGAGCTCCAATCTTGCCTCTCCAACACGGGTGCTTCTGACCTTTCGTATTCGTCTTCCTCGGACTACTCGTCTCTTTCCTCGTCCTACAACCCAATTTTCAACTACAAGCCGCTTGTCATCGCGGTACCCTCCACGGCTCAACAAGTGTCGGGGATCGTTGAGTGCGTTTCCGCCCAGAATGGACAGGTTAAACTGAGCCCTCGTTCCGGCGGCCATTCCTACGAAGCCTACTCTTTGGGAGGTCAAGATGGATCTCTCGTCCTCGATCTACGTCGACTCAACTCCACCACCGTAGATAAAGACGCAAAGACAGCCACCGTTGGCGCGGGCGTACGTCTCGGCGATCTAGCCACCAACATTTGGAACCAAGGCGGATTCGCCCTCCCCCACGGAACATGCCCCATGGTCGGCGTTGCAGGCCACGCTCTAGGTGGAGGATTCGGCTTCACCACCCGAGCATGGGGCTACCTCATGGACCGAGTGACGAGCATGCAAATGGTAGACAAGGATGGCAAACAACAAACCGTTTCGCCAACCCAAAACACCGATCTTTGGTGGGGCCTTAGAGGAGGGGGTGCGAACAACTTTGGCGTTGTTACCGAGTTCACTTTTGCCCTCCAAGACGGACCCAGTCAAATCTTTAATTATGCTTACAGCTACAAGACCAACCAGGATTGCGCAAAGGCTGTTGTAGGACTGCAAACGATGACGTTGAATACTACGGAGGAAGGTGGATTGCCGAGCGATTTTGGTGGCGAGTTGTTGATCGCTGGTGAAGCAGGTGGAGATTTTGACGGAAATGCGTGTCAACTTTCGGGTCAGCATATTAACGTTGATCGAGGAACACATGATGCTTTGATGCAAAAGTTCCACGATACGGCGGGGATCAGCGCGACAGAGTCGTCTGTCAAGCCGTTCAATGCTTGGATCGACGCATTGACGGATATCATGGGTACCCTCTCCACCGCCGGCAAAGTGGGCACCGATCACGAGCAGTTTTATGCCAAATCGCTTGTTCAACCCAATGTTGCAACATACGACTACGATTCCGCCTTGGCCCTCGTTGAGAAGCTCAACGGCGTTGCTGGTTTGCAAGGGACGGGTAACAGTATCTCGTTCGACTTCCTCGGTCCCCTCTCCTACCCAACTGCCAAAGCGGAGCCCTCGGCATTCAACGCCCATAACGCATCGTTTATTTATCAATTCTACTCGTACGGTTTCCCCGGAAACGACAACCAACAAGGGCAGCAAGACGTTTGGAATGCTTTCGACGAGTTGGTTGAGACTGCGAAGAGCAGTAAGAACGACGCCGATTGGGGTGCCTACGTCAACTATGTCGATGCGAGACAGGAGAATTGGCCACAAGCTTACTACGGTGAAGGGCTGGACAGGTTGAAGAGTCTCAAGCAGCAGTGGGATCCCGAGACGATTTTCTATTTCCCTCAAAGTTTGGCTATCGCCTGAAGACTGTTAATTGCAATCAAATTGAATGTTTGCGAAAAAGCTGACCGAGATGGATGTGTGAAGATTTGTGGAGCTTCGATGTTGAAGTGCGAGGTTCGTTCAAATGCTGTTCGGACGACACGCTGAAGTGCATGCTTTGGAACGTTACCCCATTCCTACTCATCACGCTTCGCGACACAATTCCGTGAAGGCTGACTCGCTTGTACGCATCTCGAAACAAGACCTTGAATCAGATAGACATATCCCAAGCGTTGATGATATGCGGTACAACTGCTCTGAAGTCCATCCTGCTATGCGCGATACCTCGTCCTCGCCAACCCCGCCAAGATTTGCAACCCTGCCTTCGCCCCATCAATCACCGCTACTTCCCCCATCCCTTCCTCACCCAGCGCTCTCGCCGCCTTTTGCACCAAACCTTCCATACCCGTCATACCTGCGCAACCCAAAATGATGACGTCTGCCCCCTTTCCAACCAGCTCTTGAGTCCCCTTTGTGATCTTCTCCTCGACTTTTTGCCTGTTACCCGTTTGCAACTCTACCACGCCCAGACCGGTTGCGTGTGTGCCCACATATCTGTCGCTGTTCCCGCCCATGATTTTGCGCACACCTGCTTCGACGTCCGGTACGACGCTCCGGCCTGTGGTGAGGATGCCGAATCGAGAGCCGGAGGAGAGGGCGTGGATGATGGCTGCTTCGAGTAAGTGGACTGCTGGTCTGTTGGGTGCTTTTTGACGTAGCATTCCAACGAGAGGATGGTCGGAGAAGCATGCGACGAGGAAGGCTGATGCTGGATGCAGCGAAAGATCCGATGAAGGGGAGGAGGAGACGAGGAGACGGTAGGTTTCGGCAGCGGAAATGATCGACCCGGGAATATCTTGGATGCTTTCAGGGGAGGATGGTGGGCCGGTGATGAAGGTGCTCGTGCAACCTGGGGGTGTTGAGGGGGATAAAGACGATGCAAGAGCTTCTGTGATTACTGAAGAGCTGTTCGGGTTGACGACGTAAATGTCCACCGTGGACGCCGAGGATGAGGATGTGGCGGAAGAAGAAGCCATCGTGGAGAAAGCGGCCGTGTTGATGGTGGCAGCTGCGATTGGGGCCATGGTTGCGAGTATTCGACCCAAGGAATTCGTTACGGCGTGAGTGTGTGTGAGCGATGAGCGCGTGCGTTGATGGCAATGAAGATGGCCACAGTGTGTTCGGAGAGGAAGCAAGTGGCGTGAAGCGAAGCAATGGTACAGAGTGTATATCCTTCCTAGGTGTCAGTTTCGATCCTTGTGTGATGATGGTAGCAAAGCAAGACCGGCAGGGTCGCAACTCACAACAAAAGAGCCCTTCCTCGAGTCAGTGACGGACAAGACAACACAGCAACGCAGCTAAGCAACCTACTGAGCAGAGCAAAAAGGTGTGGGAGCCACCACCGCAAAGCCAAAACCAACGAAAGTGCGGAGCAACCAATGGAAAACTCTCCTTCAGCCCGCATTGAAAACGTTATCTTCTATCAAAATCTCGGTGAATTGAAAGCGCAATCTCGCCCGAGCTGCCGTCGGCCCGCGAAACTCGGCCGCTTTAGCGCCAAATTTGACAGTTCACCCGCACCACCCCCGCTTGCCACACACCACGTTGATTTCGACTTCAAGGTATGGCTCTGCACACTAGCAAGTTCAACAAAGAAAAGGTGAAAGGAAGGAATGGCATTGACTATGGAGAGCGTGAAGCTAAGCAAAGTGAAAGAGCGAAAAGAAAGTGTGGAGTAGGATGAGAACCGATAGCAAAGAGTGTGGACAAGTCAGAGAGACTGTTGGGCCGTGGGCTAGTGGTTGTAGTAACCCGAAGAGGGATCAGAATGAGAGGTGTGCAAAGGAGCGTTGAATGTGCTCACTGGCTCGTACAGGGAAATAGGAGGGCTTGTGTACGCATATGTAGAAGCAGAGGGCAGACGCCTTTTGCGTTGATTGAACTCTTCGGCAGCAGAGTACAGCTTCAAGGCAAGACCAGCGCCAACAATCGCGACGAGCGCAACAGGTACATGCCAAGCTTTGGGGCCGCTAGAACCATCTCGCTTCTTCAGAACCGGAGACAGCTCCCCAATGGCAGTTGCGTCTCGATCCTGACCAAAGCGAGAACGGACGGCACTGTTGGCATTGAAGATCAAAGGATCGCATTGCCAGAAGGTGTTCCTCGGATCAGGAATGGTTATCGTGCGCATCCTACTTCTAGGATGACGAGTAGTCGATCGGTAGATGCCATCGTGGCTGATGTGATCGTGAGAGGGCATAGCTCGCTGCTTCTTGACCCCGAATTTTCCAGCTACTTCACCGAGAAGGACTGCAGGCACACGCCAAGCGGTAGGGCCCGAAGCGACCTTCGAAGGCCCTCGCTTCACCAGCGCCTGTGGCATATTACCGCCAGACTGGCTTCCGCGCGATCGCGAGCGCGATCCAGTGCTAAAGATCAGAGGATCACTTTGCCAGAAAGCATTCCTCGAGTCAGGGATGGCAATCGTGGGCATACTCGAGTGGCGCATCGCTCGGTAAGGACGGTACTGGCTACTCGACGGCAGAGCAGGCTGTACTTTCGAAGCAATAATGTTGGCCACCGAGTTGACAGGGTAGAGGGGAACGCGCCAAGCTTCTCGTTTGGTGGCGGCACCTGTCAGTCTTCGCTTCAACATCAACGGCTCTTGCCGCTCATGGTGGCGTTGGCGATCAGCGAGCTCGTTGTGGAAGCCAGCCTTGAAAGTGAGTGGCGTTCCATTCCAGTATGGATCGTGTGGACCAGGAATAGCGAGCACTCGCAACGGTGCCGACGAGCGTTCTTGTTGCTCGGATTTGTACTGCCGAGACGAAGGAAGAACACCAAGATAGCCGATGAGCCCAGAGCGCCGGCTACCGATGGCAAGCTGCTTGAAGAGGACAAAAGCAGCAGCTTTCGTCTGTACGCCTTGTTCGGCTGCATGTTGAGCCAGCTGTCGCTTTTGCTTGGGCGCACTCCGCACGTACTCAGGGTCGGGAGTTGTCCGGTCGATGGCATGAACCGTATCTTCGACAGACGCCGCGATTGCCAACGCACCGGTCGAATTAATGGTCATGTTCCTGATTCGCTCACGCTTGATGGCAGAAGGTCTCCTCGAGAAAATATCTCTGAGTGTCAACGCGGCATTTTCCGACACAGGAGAAGATAGGCCACGCTTCGAGAGGCGATGAAGCTGCTCGGAATCTTCTTTGATGTCGCGTCCCTCGAGGAACTGCCTTGCGAGCTCGGGTTCCTTCTTTCGAAGCTTTCGGTACTTGACGACGGTCCTCGCAAGATCTGATGTCATCCAGACCAAGCCAGCAGTAGCTGCAATTTGATATTTGTACCTCCAAAGCTTGTCAAGCAGATGTTCTTTGTGTACCAAAGGCCGAATAGAAGAAGTCCGTTCAAGTGCTGCCTCCCCCAGTGGTGCGATCTGAGCGAGCCCTCGCTTCGAGAGGTGGTCAGAGCCGTCGACGAGTTCGCTTTTACCCATCGGATTCGCCTTCGGTGAATGTTGAATACCCTCCTTATTAGCCTTGTCGAAATTGACAATCTCAACGGCTGACCAGATCACGCCAGCGATTGCAAAGGGAAGTAGTGCCACGCTTGCGCCGAGCGAATACTTCTGCACAGCTTTGAGGAAGGCCATCTTGCGCTGGAGCGTTTCTGCACGGATCAGTTCTTGCAGCTGCTCTTCGGGGATGGTCGGAAGAGCTTCTTCGTGTTGGAAGGGCCGAAGTGGCATGACTTTCGAGTTGACCCGCTTTGCGAGATGGACTGCAAGTTCGGTGAGAGCTCGCCTGCTGAGTCTCTTCGGCTTCGAAGGCTGATGCTGCTCTCTCTCAGCCGCATTCTCCTGCTGCAAGCTGATCGCAGTCCAGATGAGAGTGGCTATGGCAACAGGGACCATGGCAATAAGAGTGATTGCTGTGGCATCACCGCAAAGTTCCTTGAAGCTATAAATACGCTCCGCGGCCTCTTGATGAGCGATTTGTCGAAGCTGATGCTGAGGGATGGCAGGAATGGTCTGCATCAGCTCGACATTAGAGACCGGTACGACTGTCGGACTGACTCGCTTCGAGAGATGGACTGAGTGATCGACCAAGCTGCGTTTAACGAATGGTCGTGGAGCAAGCGAGCTCGGATGCTCTCCATGTTGCCTATCAACGATGCCATACTTGTGCATGTTGATTGCGGTCAAGACGATGGCGGCAATGACAGCGGGGATTAAAGCGATGGTAGCGATTCCCATGGCTTTCTCGCAGAAACTATGCAGGGTCTGGACTTGCTGCTCAACTTCTTGATGGACAATTTGTTGCAGCTGATGCTCGGGAATGGTCGGAATGCTTTGCGCGAGCTCGGCTTCGGCCACGGGAGCAACTTTGGCATTCAATTGTCGCTTGAGGAAATGTCGAAAGCGAATTGCGGTATTGCGTCTGGTCATCGAGTTACGGACTGGCGCGGTACGTTCACGGCTTTCGTTTTCGGCCATCTGGTACTGGCGAATGGCAAGAATCCGCCAAGCTGTGGCTGTTGCAATGAAGGGAGCCGCGGCCTCTTCAGAACGACGATGAAGATGTCTATACTTGAGCTGCTTTTGGTCGTTCTTGTTCGAGAAGAGACCATCCCAGATCCAGATACCGCCACCGATGACTATAGCTGCAGCAACGAGGCCTACAGCCCCAGCAACGACTCTGTTACGAGCCTCAGCCGCAGCGTTACCACCGACATGACGAGCAGCTTCTTCAGCCTCCCTCTCGACCTCCAAGATTGCTGCACCCTGGCGTGTGCCAAGCATTCGCTTCGACAGGAGTGAAGATGACTCGTCGACTACGAGGCTGCGTCTGACGAACTGCTGCCTCCTCCATGCTTCGTAGTGATTTGAAGACGTACCAAGCTCGCGATTGTTGAAATCCGGACGATGCTTAGCTCGGTCTTCCTTGTGCTTGGCGAAGGCAGAAGCAAGACTGGCCACTAGCATTGTAGTGCCCCCGACGACTACGGTTGCAGCCACGAGACCTACCGCTACAGAGCATAAGAGAATTCGTGCTTCGCGATATGCGGGGTTACGAAGTAAACGACGAGCCGGGTTAGGACCTAATCGAAGTGCAAGTTCTTCAGCCCGCCTGTTGACACGCAGATTGAATTTCTCGACCAGCCTTTCGACCTCCCTCCTCGCTGCAGCTGCGTTCCCACGAGTGCGTCTGCCGACCATGCTGGTTGGAAGGTGATCAAAAGCCTCGTCCGGAAGATCCTGTTGCGGGATTCTCGCATAATTTGCGAGGTCACGTTTCCGAAGCAGCGGAGGACGCTTCGCTTGATCATGCTTTTTCTGCATGCGAAGACCCAACGTCGTAAACAGTCCTATACTGGCCAAGATACCGGCTGCTCCAATACCAGCAACGGCGTACTCTCCAGCGCCTCCGGAATGGCTTCTTGAGGCCAAGCTTTCGGCTGAATCGAAAGAGGAGGACCGACTATGACTGCTTCCAAATGAAGAAAGGCGACTGTTGTGACTTGCAGACGACCCCCAAAAGTCGCTCAAACCCAAAGGAAGCGGCTGTTCTCGTCTGCTCAGTTGTTCAAGCTGGCGTTTGATCAGTGACGAGGAAAACTTTGACGACGACGCTGAGATGTCTCGTTTGTGCGGCGGCGAACTGGGCTGGGTTGAATGTTCAGGAAGATGCTTTTGCTTCGTGATATCAATTCTCCACCATATACTGAGACCCAGAGCGGTGAGCAATACAGCAGATAAGGCAAGGGCTGCGCCGAGCTCATTGGCAAAGCGTAGATGCTCGACTGGCTCGCGACTGATATCTAGAGCAGGACCTGAAGGCATGTGCTTGAAGGTAGGTTCTGCTTCTGAGGAGAGACCGCGCTTGATGAGAGGGTCTCGCTCCTCGAGGGGGTGCGTTGAGGTAGAGAAGTTCAGCGAGCCCTTTCGCAGAGTCAAGTGCTGGCGCTGATGAGAAGGAAGAGGAACAGCGGGCATGCTTGCCTCAAGCTGCGTCGAGTTCTGCTTTGGCTGAGGCGAAGACTCATGATGGTGACCTCGCAACTCGTAGTAGAGCAAGACTCCAGCCACGCTGAGCATCGAAGCTGAGCCGAGGACGTATTTGAAGATCAAGCCTTTGTGGCCTTCAGGAGCATTATCAATAGCTTGTCGCATGGCCTGCGTGGCGTTTTGCCATGAGACCCTGGCGTAACATTCTCGAATGGCAGAGATCGGGTTGAATCGCTTTGAGAGCTGAGTCTGCGTCGTTGAAAGCTCCGCGTCTGCTGAAGGTCCGTTGAGCTCTCCGCGGTATATGATGGATCGCTTGTGCCGGAGACTAGGACTCGTCTGGTCAAGGTGAAGATAAGAGGGAGCAGGGGCAGGTGCAGGAAAAGAATAATTGTAAAGAGTGTCAGCTTGTATCTTGTCATCATCTTTGGTCTCGTAATAAATGATCGAGTCAATGAGGGCGACAAGTGTCAAGCCAAACACGGCAATCCTTGCGAAAATGACTTTTCTACTCACTCGGTATCCATCAAACGTTCTCCTCAAGGACTGTGCACCATTTCCCACCACAGTACGCATACGCCCGGCTGCGTTGACGGCACCTTGCCTGATGACCTCGAAGGGTTGGAATCGTTTGAAAAGCTCTTTTTTGTGCGAAGACTTAAAAGCAGCAGATGAGAGGACAGAGCGCTTCTGCTTGGTGTTGTTGCCCTTATCACTGTCATCGGTACTATTGTGACGATTCTTGGCTTGCCGTGTGCGCTCGCGTTCTTCGAGACCGTGTCTGAATCGCTGCTTGATCCGGCTGACTCTCTGTCTGTAGCTCTCACTAAATTCGATCCGCCAAGCGATCGTCGCGAGCCAAGCCGTTGTAAGCCAGACCGCCAAGGGGATATTGTTAGCGAAACGCCGGTAGGCTCGCGCTCGATGAGCAAGGAATCGTCGAGCACGTGTGCCGAAACGACCAAGTCCTTGTCGCATTACGGCCAGTGGCATAGCCCTCTTCGAAAGCATTTCATCTTCCTTCTCGATAGCGGTTGAAGCGAGAGATCGCTTGTGTAAAGGAGCAGGCTTGTCCTCATCCTTCTCTGTTGATAGGTGACCACGTTCACGTTCCTTGTCACGTTGAGCTTGCTGCCTGCGACGCTGCTCCCTCAACGCTTCGGTGGCCTTGATGAGCTTGATCCGGATTGCCCAGAGGCCGGCGAGCATGGCGCCCAGTCCGACATTTAAAGGGATGGCACGGATAAAGCGTGTGTAAGCTCGAGCTCGAGCCTCGATGAGCCTTCGAATACGTGCGGCGGCTCGATTAGCTGCCCTCTCGATCTCGGCAAGTGGAATGGCACGCTTCGACAGAGTGTCTTGGTCTGCAGGGTAGTGGGGAACGAAGCGCTTGTGCAAGGGGGCAGCGGTGCCTTGGTTCTGAGGATAGATGAACGGTCGCTTGGCCTCTTGCTTGCTGGCATCTTCTTTCGGCTGATGCTTGTGCTTGGACCATTGAGAAAGAACCAAAGCACCACTGGCGACCACGCCGATAGCAAGCAGACCACCTGCAATTTTGCGTGTATGGTGTTCAAAGAAGAGCCTGAATCTGCGAAGTCGTCCAGTCACATACATTTTAGCTCGTGTTCCCGTTCGACCGACTCTTTCGCCGAATCTCACATACGGAACAGCTCGCTTCGATAGAGCGGTGTCCTCGTCAAGCTTCTCGTCCATATCCTGGACCAGAGAGCGCTTGTGCAAGGGCTGTTCCTTGTGCTCTCCGCTCTGCTTCTCCTCCTCGTCCTCTTCTTGATCGTCGTTTTCGCCGTCGGTGTCTGGATACACAAAAGGTCGCTTGGCGCGTTTCTTGCGCTCCTTTTCTTCCTCTTCTCTGATCCAATGTCTTGCCTCGTAAGCTCCACTGACTGCTACACCCAAGAAGAGCAGACCGTCGCGAATCTTCTTCGGATTAGCATCAAAGTAGAGTCGAAAAGCTCTGGCTCGGCCAGCGAGGTACATTCGAGTACGTGCGCTCGCCCTGGAAAGCTCTTGGATGAGCTCAGCTGTTGAAATAGCACGTTTTGAAAGACCGACATGATACTCAGCGCAATCGACGGCAGAGCGCTTGTGCCAAGGCTCCTCGTGCCCATCTTCTGAGGGATAGATGAAGGGACGTCTAGTCTTCATCTTGCTGCGATCCTCTTCGTAGTCATGCCAAATATCGTGGAGTCTGTAGATTATTCCAGCGCCAAGGGCGCCGGTGATGACGAAGACCGCGAATTGCGCGGGCTTGGTCCTGACGAAATTGGTGAACTTTTGTGCGCGAGCGGTCAGAAGCTGACGAAAATTGGTTGCAGCAACGGGCGCCTCTTCCTCCCATTCTCCCATTAATGGGCGCAGTCGAGTGTAGGGCAGGCGAGCGCTTATCGCTCGCTTCTGAAGGACTTTCTCAGCGATGATGTCTCGGGAAGTCTCGAAGTTGGAGCGCTTGTGCAAAGGCTTCTCGTTGTCGCCATCATCACCCGGCACCACGAACGGT
>JAXQGJ010000539.1:0-13040 GCA_037039655.1 Pseudozyma sp. M118-08B | reverse complement strand
TGACGTGCTGAGCACGTCATTCACCGAATTCAAAGACAATCGCAAATATGGCCACCATTCAAGAAGTCCTCGACCAAGTCGCTGCGCTGCCGACCGCACCTAAACCTTACATCAACCCTTACTCCGGACACCGATCCCTCTCGGAGCACGAACAAGAGCTTCTCGGCGAATACGCTCGTCTAGCTGACACCATTCGACGTGTAAGCCTTCTCTCCCCTTTGCATTCATCTTACCACTCTTGTTTGAGCTTGCTGTAATGACACTCGTCCTCCTTTTCCCCCCTTTTGACAATCACAGGTCGCGGCCCTCTCCACCCTCCTCTCCTCCTCTTCGGCCCACGCGAATCTGCTTACGCAACTTCGCGTCCTCGAACGCAAAATGGGCCTCGTCCTCACTCTCTACAAAGCCTCCGTCTGGGCCACCGTTCAAGAGCAAGCAGAGATGGCAGAGGCAGAAGCCATGGCGGCAGCAGGTGCGGAGATGAATGGATACGGTGCGGATATGTATGCGGCGGAAGATGGCGGTGCGTACTACTACGGTAGCAGCGGCGCACCTAGTGAGAGCGGTGAAGGGGATGATACGGTGGTGATGCGTCAGAATGAGTATTACTGATGGGTGGTAGGAGATGTTACTCCCATCAGACGCACCTTGGAGAGCTACTCGACGGAATGGTTTGGTTCTCCGGCGAGGTCGTGAGTGCAGCTCGCGGCAAAATCTCTCTCGAATGCCGCTAAGGCATGTGCTAGGAAGTCAAGCAGGAGAACCCCGCTCAAAGCAACGAAATGCAGCGCAACGAAGACAACGCCCGCGCAGAAAGCAATACGGGCAACACTGTCCATCCTCTGCCACCCATCTTGCCGTTTCTCTCAGCTGAACGCCATTCTACATATGGTCGAACCAGACGGCTTGCAGTCGTTTCGTCACAGCGCCGTCGATCCGAGTCTTGGCCGCAAACTTCTTTGACGCAAATGCCGTAGTACGCTCCTGACTGAGTCCGGTCCACCGGTACTTCTTCACATACAACATAGCAAGTATACCCCACGATTTACACATACTCGATTGCAATGCGCACTGTGATCTTCTTTGAACTGTGTCTCCCAACCCCTCGTTTCGTTTAAACACCATCCGACCCGTGTTCTCAGGGGAAAAACTCCTCGATCTCCCTCAACACGACCTCTGGCGCCTCTTCGGGAATGTAATGTCCACACTCGACCGGTTTTCCCTCTACTGTTTCCGTACACCAAGCTTGCCATAGTGCCACTCCTCCACCGTAACAAGCGTGGATGATACCCTGTTTGCCCCAGAACACTCTTACTGGGCATTTTATCTTTTTGCCTTCTTCTCTGTCTTTTCGGTCTAAGTCGAGGTCGGGGCCGGAGGGTGCGGATGCGCGGTAGTCTTCGCACATTGCGATGATCGAGGGGAGATGGGAGAGGTTGCGTAGGTAGGAAGATGTGCGCCAATTCTCCACTGCCTGTACTTCGGCGGGGGTTGAGGAGGGGGAGAGAAGAGGTGTGGTGCGAGGAAATCGTGTTACGAGGGCCCGAAGGTATGCGTTGGGATGGGCGGAAATGAAGGCTTCTGGAATTTCGGGCTGGAGGAGGAAAAACCAGTGCCAGTAGTAAGTGGCAAAGTGTTGCTCCGTCTTTTCGTACATATCGAGCTGCAACACCATCCACCAATACAAACTTCATATCACAAGTCAGTAGAGAGCAGAAGAAAGGAAACAGAAAGCAGCAGAGGAAAGAGGGAGGAGGGAGGGGCAAACGCTTACCGTAGGTGCAATATCCAAAATGATCAACTTTTTCACTTTCCCTTGCCAATCCAACGCCATCCTATGTGCCACTCTCGCTCCCCTATCATGACTCACCACCCAAAACTCATCATGACCCAATTGCTTCATCAACTCTACCATATCCCTTGCCATCTCTCGCTTCGAATACCTAGAGTAACCTTTTTCATTTTTAGCCTCTGGAGCTGAACTTTCACCATTCCCCCTGTTGTCAGGTACCACGACTTCCCATTTCCCACTCTTCGCTAAAGCGGGAGCAATCGTTGAGTATATTACGTGCGTTTGTGGGTGGCCATGAAGCAACAAAATTGGACGAACCGCCGAAGCAGAGGAGGAGGAAGAAGGGGGTTTAAAGTGACGATAGAAAATCGAAACGTCTACATCGGGATCGTTGGCGGGAGGTGGGACTTTAACTTTGCCTGAAGTAAAACCTGCCGCATCGAAAGGGTTGATAAAGGTCGACATGTCGTGCTTCGATCTAGATATGAAGAGAGTGACGAAGGTAGACAAGTACGCACAAATCGCACAGATGAAAGAGGGAATCTCCGTCCGTGCGCGTATTGCGGGGTAAAGGTTCAAGAATCGCACATAAGCGCGAAAAAATATAGCCGGTTTCCAAGCCGATTTTTCACCGATTCAAACCAACACGCTGATCGACACAACCGCTCGCGCAACCGAGCCTCGGCTTCCCACGTCAGACTTTGCACCACATCACATTCTATGGTACACTCAGGTCCCATCGAAGAAGCTCGGAACTACCACCCACAGCAGCTGACCGAAAAGAAAAAAAGGTGACAATGCATCTATATTGATATTTTATGTATATGAGTTGGGTAACAGAAGACTAAAAAAGTATTACAGATATCGTAGATGCGAGCAAGAAACTAAGAAGAGAATAGTATGAAAGGAAGGAATCACCTGCGTTCGGCGTAGTAATCACCCGCAGCTGCTGCCAAGGTACTTGTATTCTGTCCTTGGCCATGGGGTGGTTGACCTGCAGCGGAGTAGGCATCCTGCTGCTGCTGTTGTGGCGCATGACCATACAAGCCGATGCCATCCGAACCAGGCTGACTCTGCGTCATGCCGCCTGCCGCAAAGCCATCGTAGCTGCTTGCGCTGTGCGTATGACTGTGGCCACCTCCACCGCTTTGAAAGGGAATGTTGCTCGAGCCGGCAGTGTATCCTGCCGCTGGTGCCGCTCCGCCAAGGGCCATGCCTTGGTTTCCGACACCCCACGTGTTACTGCCGTACGCTGCGGGCTGATGTACACTGGGAGCAGCAACGCCATACATGCCAGCCGCAGCGCCTCCCTGTCGATCATAGTCGAACGAAGATTCGTTCTTGACCGAAGGCGAAGCCCCCGGGTAACCAGGATCCCGGTAGTGACCACCCGAAAGATCCACCGACGAAAGCGACGAACCACCCATCGCACCACCAAACGACCCATCCGCCGGTCCGAGATCACCCAAGACGGGCGGTCCACCTTCATACGAAGCACTGTACTTGCCAATGATCTTGCACAACGCCGAAGCAAGCACCTTCCAAGGGAAGACCTTGACATCCTTCTCAATGTTCCTCGGCTTGGGGTTCGGGAAGCTCATGATTAGCTTGAAGAAGCGCTCGCATTCGCGCTTGTTCTTGCTGACCGTGATTGGGCGGAAGCCTTCGAGGTTGCGGCGGATACGGTTCTTCTCCTCAACCGTGAATCGGCTGGCAACGAGAGCTTCGAGCAGGTAGATGGTGTCTACAGAAGTGACAAAGCATTCATTCTTATCCTCGCGGAAGATGCAAGAAATGACGATGCTGTTGGGAACGTACTGCGATGGCAAGATAGGTCGGAAGGTGGCGTGGATCGTAGTGCCTTCCTGTCGCCTCCAGAACTGAACGAGACGACGTCCGCTCCTCCATTCATCGTGCGACCATCCAACAGCCATATCGTTCAAGTTGCCGTGCAATTCGAGCTTGGCACGTGGTGCGCCTCCGCTGCCGCCAGCAGGTGGGCTGTACATGGGGTCATGCGGAACCATGGCAGGAGCTGGTGCAATGCTTCCTGGGATCTGAGTTGCGCGCATCAACTGAGGAAGCATGCCACCACCCAGACCAAGTTCATCCGAAGAGGCAGACCCACCGTGGTAAGTCACTGGTGGCGACTGCAACGTAGCGTTGGAACCCAGCGACTCTCGACGGCCATCTGCGTCGTAAAAACCGCCTCCAATGCCTGGAAGCATGGCGTTGGATCGACCAGGCGTCAGCTGGCCAGGAATGGCCATACCTCCACGACCAGCTCTGCGTCCAACAGACTGAGCACTTCGGGCATCTTGACCCATAGGTCGGCCGTACATGTTGCCTGCTCCGGTACCGAGAACAGGGAAGGAAGCAGGGCGTCGAAGCTGACCGTGATCAGTCGAGCTGCGCAAGTCTTCCAAAGGATCAGCAGAGCGCTTGAGCGATCGAGGCGAGCCACCTTCCATCTTGGCCGACTCATCGCTGCTCGCACCTGGTGTGATGACACCAAGGCCAATCGGACGCGAGGGTGCTCGGTTGGCAGTACGAGGATCATTGTAGCCTGCAGACGGGAAGCGGCTTCGTGTGGGCGAGTTTTCGGAGGGCAAAGCCGATGAACGACCTGAGGGCGACCTTTGAGCAGGGACCAGGTTATAGTTGTTGTACTGGCCTGCATTGACATCGCCAAAGGAGTATGCGCTGCTTCCACCGCCAATCGCAAGCTGGCTGACGCCAGAGTTCAGCGACTGATGCCGTGTGTGACCAGCCATGTAGTTACCCTGACCTGCTGGTGCCGAGCGAAGAGGATCAGCGTAGTGTTGCGAAGAAGAGGGGTTGAAGCCTCCAAGAGCCTGAGTCTGAGCTAGTGTGCCTGCTCCACCAAGGTCGTGGTGGGTATAGTTGCCGTGCTGCTGAGATCGAGGCGCCTGTTCGTCATAGCTGTAGGTGGAACCTTCAGGCTTGACACGTCCAAAGCTTGCAGGGAAGCCGCCGACAGTGTTGTAGCCAGTCGAAGTGGAAGAAGGATCTGGTGAATGGAAATTGGAGGATGGCAAGGAGGATGGACCAGCAGGGCCAAAGCTCAAGGCTGGGTTGGTGGATGCTGCTCCAGACATGGCGAGACAAGGGTGATGTGTACGACTAGGTAAGGTTGCTATAGCTTGGAGATACTAGATCGAGGGCCAATGTCGATGACAGGTCAAACTTGTCTGATACTGAGACAAGACGCGAAAGACAGTCTCGTGTCTTGGTTGGGTGACGCTTCTGTTGACAGCTGTCAGACCTTTAGAATGATGTCGAGTGTATCGAGTAAAGACTGGAAGGTGTCAAGGTGAGACAAGTATGGTGGTAGTAGATGGTCAAGAAGGTAGGAAGGAGAAGCAGGGATGAGTCAAACAGGGGGAAAGAGAATCCGAGACCGCAGGAGAGACAAGGATAGATAAGACACCGTGAGACGGAAGCCAGGATGAATCAGAAGCTTGCTGAAGGAAGGTAAGAAGGTTTCGTTGAGAAACAGAAGCAAAAGCAAGGACGAAAATGGACTAGAGCTGTATGTCGAAAGGCGTGGAACCGGCGTAGGAAGATGAGAGACAAGTGCGGAGAGAGAAGGAGATATGCGCCCGTGTCAGCATGCCAGGTCTCTCGGTTGGATAACCAGGTGAAACCAAAAGCGCGACCAGTCGATGGTCAGGAGACACGTTTGAGTTGGGCGTGAAGCTGTAGCTGGGCCCTCCAAGCGATGGTTTCTTTCCGGAACAGGCAACTTACGCCGAGCAAGAGTATAGCTCCGCGAAGGATGCAGAATGCAGATGCAGACCAAGGTGCAGATGCTGCCACAATGGAGGATATGCTTGAGTGACGACGGATTGGGAAAGTATTCGAGGTAAAGATACTGCGACGGCTGCAGGATTGCTGAAGTAATTGAAGTCAAGGTGATGACTGAGTCAAAGAAACGAGTGGTGATGAGGCAAAGGGTTGAGAGACCGACGGCGGTCAGAGAAGACGGCGTTGATATCGACGGATCTGGATCAAGTCGGTGAGATGCAGATCACCCAAGCGCCTGAGGGACAGCAGCAGCAGCTTGTATTCAGCGAAGGCGGAGATGCAGCAAGAACGGTTCGTGACCGAATTGACAGCCACATCCGGACATGGAAAAGGGGAACGAGGTATAGCCACAAGGCAAGGAACGGAAGGAGGAGGGGAGGGAGCTTGAGCTGGAGACGAGAAGGGGAGACCGGAAGTGGAATCGACTGCAGGTGGGGAAGATCACAGGCTCGTCTATGCTCGTGCATCTGCAGCTGGTACCAACTCTGTTACTACAGAACTAAAGAGCATGAAGCGCATGCATGCCACAGGACGGCGTGGAAGCCAAGAAAGAGCGAAAAGGTGAGACACAGCGGCATCTGAGGGAGGATGACAAGCGGCAAACGTAAGGGTATGGCCAATCAATCAGTCAGTCAATCAGTTCATCAGTCAATCAGTCAATCACAATCACACTTTGTGACTGTCTGACAGAACACTGACGACAGCTGCAAGACGCTTCCGTTGGGCCGGTAAGCTTGGGCGGACAGGTTACCGTTACCGTATGCAGTTTGATGAGCTGCGCAGCGCACTGCAGAACAGAGAGCATAAGGAAGGCAAAAACGCAAAATCACAGAATGCGTCTTTTTTTCCACAAGCGGCTAACGATTTGCGAGCCACACAAAGCCAATTTCCTGCGACAGTCCCGAAGAGAACAAGCAGTCCAACTCAGAAATGTGAATTGCTGAATAAAATAAATTTAAATAGTCAATTTCAGAGAGGCGGAGAAAAGAGAGCCAGTTCAGCGCAGTGCAGATCGGAGCGACATTCGAGGATCTGCATCGGGGTGAGAATTGGTCAAGAATAAATTCAAACTTGAGCGAATGGCGCACAGAATGCGGCACAAGCTGGGCCCAAAAAATTCGAAAAATGCACTCAAACAATAAATCCAAACTAATGGAAGCCCGCACGGCTGTCTGCCGCCTGCTGCCGCTTTGATGATGATGATGGCAATTCTTCTGCATCTGCAGCTGCAGCTGGCTGTCCTCTTCCGCCAAAACTGCAAGTCAGTCGCAAGTCAGGTACCGAAATTGCTTTTTGTTTTCTTTTATTATTTTTCACCGCATCGGGTGAAGGTGAACAAGGGCTCATTTTCGGAAGAATCGTAGGCAAATTCCATCGCTGCAGTCAACTAGCGTATTGAACAGACGGAAACGTCGAATGATTAATTTTGTTTTGGCGATCTTGGCCGATCATTCGCAGGCATGCCTCCCTTAGCAACAAGAGACCGAGATTGCTGAACTGCACTAAATGGAGGAGCGAGATTCAGCCAGGCCTTGGCGAAGGTGGAATTGACCGAGCAACTACTGACGGACAATTGAACGGGAAAAAAGAGCTGCCAGCACTGATCCAGGACAGTCAACTGCATTGTCCGACTACAATCAACCATGGCTTGAATGTGAGACACGACGAGGCGGCTGAAGGGCAAACTCAAACGCGATGAACAAGGACACTGCGACTGTGGGCCAAGTCAAAGGCAAAGGCGTAGCAGCGCCAGGATGATGGAATTGAAAAACACCAGGACTACCATTCTGATTCAGGCGAAAGTCGGAGAGAGAGCCAGCCTAGAACTGTACCGCCGAAGCTGGGCTCAATTGGCGGCTAATGTCGAGCCGAGAGCGGGTAACTATGCAAAGTGAAGCAAGCGACGAGTAGGGAGAAAGTAACACACGCACAACGCGAGCAAAGGGGAAACAGATCTGGCCAAGTGAGCATAGGCAAGGGTCAATCTGGGACAGAATAAACAGGCGAGACAACCCGACAGCAAGGGGAAAGGCGTTGTTGTTAGGCGTGAACTCGGTCGCTGTGAGTCTACAGCGGGTCAAATCCACAACTTCTATATTGGCGAGGCGAGATGTACGAGCGGGGCTCATGACAGCCACGGAGAGGCGCGAAATAGACCGAACCTCTGTCTCAGATATTGGCAAGTTGTTACTGCAAAGCGAACCTTAAGCAATTACAGAGGCCGGGTGGTAGCGGTTGAGCTGGGATGGTGAATAGCATAGCACAGTTTCCCTGCAGTGCGCTGCACAACGGTCGAGGTAGGGGGGGAAAGGACAAAGGACGGACATGCTATCGCAAAAATTGAGGCTGAAACTGCATCCACCGAGCAAGGTCCTCCTTTCACTTATGCAGCGAGGAAGGCAGGCAGACAAGGCAATCAGATTCAGAGATCAGGCGATAAAGACCGGTTCGAACAGGTCGGTAGGATAGCAGCGCGACGAGCAGCCAACTTGCTTCCTTCCTTCACTTCCCCGGCTTGAACCGCACACTGCGTACAAAGCATGGACAGAAACGGCGGCTGGCATGTCCGAGAAAATCAAACGAGGCTTCTACCAAGCTGTTTGCATTCTTGTGGCTTGGCATGAAGTTCGATCACAGGCGCCCCCAGGGAGAATATCGAGACGCTATCCGAAACGACCAACTTGGTGCCACAGGACAGATCACATAGGAGCTTGCCGAAATGCGCGATAGACTGTGAGCCACAAATGCCTCCTTTGCACAATGAAAGTACAGGAGTTAGCGGCTCACAGTGTCCACTTCGTGTGGACCATCAAGAGCAAGGGCCGCCTCTTGCGACAAGGACGATTGGATCGAGATATCGACCAGACTGGTGAACTGCCACCCTTGTGCAAGCTCGTCACCGGCAATGTGAGACATTTGCTGGTATGGTGTCTCAGAGTTGCATTTCGTCGACTACTGCCAGAGTGCTCCTTAAAGAGTCGACCTTTGGAGTCCGCAGAGACGTAGCCGAATGCAGGTTTTTCTCATTTTTTATTTCTCTTTTTCTTTTTTTTCTCTGGCTGTAGTCTTGCTTGACATTCGAAATTGCAGCAGGCACCTCGAGTGTCAGCTTCTTTGCATGATACTGTAGGTGCTGAACTGCAATGCAGCGTGATGGCGGACTTTTGTTGGAATTCTTTTTTCGAAATTGTACCGCACTTGAACAAGCCATGTGCCCTTCGCTGTAGTCGACCCAAATGATCGCAGCGACAAGGCGACGTGTTTGCATATTCATCCACTCTCGCTTTCATGAAACTTGCCAGACGACAACAATGATAGAAACCTTCATCATATTGCGATGAGGCCTAGCAGTTGTGGCCTTTGAAAGCCAGCTATGATCGAGCGAGGTGTGAAAATGAATGCTGCAACAATACTGCACAAAGCTGCACTTTAGTCGTGAGGCTGTGTACTTTACGCGCTAGTCTATTTTTCATCGACAAGTTCAGATGGCGACTCGAAGTCCTCCTTAGCGCGAAGCAGCTAGCCCTTGCTGAACGCTAGTGCAAACCGAAGATCTTTAGCTCCAAAATCAAGACCCTGACAATGTAGAAATTACTCTCGCGGCTTGGGGCTTGCAAACGGAACGACCATCCTTCCGAATCGCGGACGTCCGCCATCTCATTCATTCATTTAGACGACAGCAAATTGCATACATCGAGCGGACCCCGTGCAAAGGACGGCGAAGGATCGCGATGAGACGCTTGCGCCGACGCTGTACAGAGCACCGTATCCGAGCGGATCTTTTCTCGTAATGATCCTTACTTTCTCCGCGAATGCCGATCAAGCGGACTCTTAGACGAGACCAAAAGGACCCTTCTCCACCTTGTACTTTGGCACTAAAAGACGGTCGCTTATGCAGTTGGCTGCCTTATTTGATCAGCTGCCGTGCTAATGCGTCAGATACACTGCTGAGGTGACACTCTCGGCTTCGTCATGGGATGAAGGCGGGTCTATTTGGGGCAGACTTGACTATGCAGCATACGCTCTATTCCAGCCTGAAGGCTCGCCTGGCCAATAGCAACAGCGGCAAAGATTACATCTTGCAGCGTCAATCCCGCAGTTTCGGCAAGACAAGCATTCGCTTCTTCAGATTTTAATTAATGTACGGTCCAAACACACCTCGCCGCGGCGAGTGCCGTTTGTGTCGGCTGTAAATGCACACCGGATTAGCATCACTTACTTGTGATCAAATTTGTCACTACTGTACAGTAATGTAATGTACATTACATTACATTACATTGCTCTACCAACTTGAGATGCAATGTACAGCTTCGGTCTAGTTGGTTCAAAGCTGTGAGGTGCTGCTTCGTGTCGCTTCACCGAAATAAACGCCTCACTTCGCCAAACAAGAAAATGGGAGGCGCAAGGGTTCGATTTTCTCGTCCCAAGAAAAAGCTTTCAAGCTCCGCAAAAGTCCAGCCCTAACGTTATAGCGCCCTCACTACGCCCTCGGACCACGTTCGAATTGTTTGACAATTCACTTTGCACCAGGCTGACGTTGCTTATTTCTTGTTGTAACTCAAGGCGACTAAGAGGCTGGATAATGAACGTGGAAGTGAGTTGGCATGAAAGAAGCTTGAGGATGAGGTCTCGAACATGCGATCGACTGTCCAGCAAGTTAAACCATCGCGAGCGGCTGTGTTGTCGAGGTCCAGCTATCAGCGACCCTGCACTTTTCCTGGTATTTGGAAGAACGCAAAATTACTCTCAGACGCTGCAACGAGCTCAAGCTCAACGTTGACCTCCTGCTTCCATCTTCTTTGCTATGAGATGCACAGAGGGGGGCATCTCTGTTAGCAATAATGTGTTACTTTGGGCATGAGGGAGCGAGCGCTTGCAGACCAGCGTACCTGAGATTCATCCTGTCTTGCATATGCCGTATCGTAAGCGCTCTGTTTCTTTGTCCGCAGTACGGCATTCCTCCTTCCTTGAACGCCAGTCTCAAGAGTGTGGCGTACACTCAAATACCGGATCGGAGCTTCATCCGCTATGCAGGGAGCTTTTCCTCTGCTCATCAACAACGAGAGCCGACCCGCCTTATGTGCTGCAACGGCTTGTCTCGGACTGCAAGACGGTAGCAATGTCAACAGGTCAACACAGGAACACGAGCGCTTAGCCGCGGCGCCAAAATTTCCAAAATCCGAGACATTGCCATGAAGAAGCTTTCGCTCTAAAGCCAGGTGAGACCTGTCAGTTTCGTACTAATGAACAGTAACTTTCAGGTTCGAGATCCCAAATTGTGGCTTCTTTAGGTGGGACTTGTTGGGGGCCATGCCACCACGGAAGGAGCCGTGGAGCTGCTACTTGACTCGGCCGTAGTGCAGCATTGCAAAAGCCGCCGCTTTGGTCTAGTGTCCTTAAGTGACAGCACGAGAAGTGTTCTGTCGCTGACGGCGAGAAGCACAGGTGAACGGCTTCCGGCTAATTCGCCATGCTTGCTGCAGCGAACGTGTGGAGAGAGAGAGAGAGAGGACAAAGCGTGAGACAAACACGGGCCTACAGCAGTATTTCTGCGATGAGGGTCATCACTATCATAAGCGTGATCTCATTCCGTCGGTCAGTTTCTGAACAGCAATACACGAGGCCTGAGCGACGTCTTGGCGGCCGTTTCGATCAGGGGACCACAACATAGGGTCTGCAATCTTCCTCTCAAGCATTGTCACGGGTCTCAAATACAACAGAAGAAGGACGAGGCTGTCTGCAAGCAGGGTGGCTTGCTTACATTGTCTACAGAATCACGCACATGAGCGGCTGAATGGAGGCCGCTGATCGAGATGTCTACAAGAGCCGGACCATGTTGTCTCCGCTGATCATCAACGAAAGCAGATCGCGTGGCCGGATCACATCTGCAATGTGACTAACTTTTTGACACAACCACGAGATTTGTCTGAGATGAAAGATTCCCAATGAACTTCAGACCAGATCATGGGCTCCAGCTTGGCGACTTATACGTAGTAAATGCCACAAAAGAGTGACCTTCGATCGCAACGTACTCATTCGCTGAAGGTAGGCAAGCGTGTCCATTACTTTGCACCTTGACCCACCCTTGATCGTTACTCAATAGAACTCGAGCTTGCTACTACCCCAATCGTCGACAACCTCGCATCGAAGGCTTCGATCTCCCCACGTTCCTGCATACCTTGCATCTCGCCTCGCTCCGTCCTGCAACCAATCTCGGAGACCCTCGATTGCTACACTAACAGAATTTGAATATCACCCCGATCAAAGTATTTCTAGCTCCGACACGGCTCACGATTCAGACTCAGATAGCTCCGCATAAGCAACTGGACGGTACGTACTCTTGCAACACAGCATGACTTAGCTACTCAGGAACATCAGGATGATATTTGGTGTCGGCTCGCAATGTCAGCAACTTCGCTTGCGCTGATCAGAGGCGGAGCCGCAGACGGCGAAAGGCGGTCCTGCTTCGCCCAATGAACGGCGCTCATCGACGGAGTCAAGAAGCACGCTCTTCACAGTCCGTCTTCCTCGGCACTGCAGCACTTTGCTTTCAGCCACGGCACGGCAGGATCTATTTGAACTGACTACTCCTCCTTCTTTCTTGGCACGTCATGGGAATGTTCTCTTGACTGCATCACACTTCTTGGGCTCAGAAGGATCCTCTGCCAGGCAGATACAAGCAAAGGCCGTGGATTTGCACAGAACAAAGAAGCGTAGCACAGCATATTACCAAGACCTCATTGCATGAGTAACAAGAAGCCTTACAATCGCACAAAGGGCTGCATCGACGTGGGCAGAGCGAAGCAAAGCCTCGTCGGACATCTTTTTGCGCGACACGGTCCATCTTGAACTACGGGCGCGACCGTGTCTTTCCAATTCGACTCTGCTCGCTTGGATCGCAGTGGCTGTTCTGCATGCATTAGCGAGCGAGTTCAGGAACACAATAGTACCATGCAACAAAGATCAAAGTTCACGTCGGTCCAATCACAATGAAGCTTGCTTTACCCGTGAAGGATACTGTGTTGCCAGGTCAGGCTCTTCTGTGTGCAGCGTTGGGTATCTCGTCATGATCAATGATGAGGGACCGACAAAGCAGATACCCGATGCATAGATTTGTGCGTTGATAGTTGCCTCGTGATCCGGAGCGAACCCGCTGTTTCTGCGTCGTTGAGAAGACGAGGAGCACACGACGTTCCGTCCAAGCCAAGTCCTCCTGTCTTACTTGAGCTGCTGCTAAGAGAGCATAAGGCACTCTCTGGTAGTCAATGCCAGCTTCACGGATCTCTTAGCAAGTTGCCCTTGGGATCCAGCAGGCCTGCTTAAAATCTTCAGCAACACCATGACTTCTTCTTTAATTATTCCTCTATCAACAAGTATATTATATAACTCATCATCAGAATAATCAGAAGCATTTAAAGAT
>JAXQGJ010000538.1:0-13065 GCA_037039655.1 Pseudozyma sp. M118-08B | reverse complement strand
ACTTGGTGCTTCCTCAATAGATGGCTTCTCTACTAAATCCTTAACTTTATAAACTTTATCTTCAATATGAATACCATGGCTGAAGCCACGGGACGAGTCCCATGTGAACCTCTACGGCATCTGTTGAGCTAAATCAGTACCATACCCACGCAGGTTGCTCAGACATTGTGCGACCGCCGTTCTCCGGTGAGCATTGACTCAATATTTCTTTTTACCACGCCTCAATGAAGGTCTCATCCCTCCTGTAGTCACAATCATCCCATTGCCACCCCGTTGTCTGCTTGCTCCTGGGTTGTCAATTCCTCGTTCTGTCCCACAGTCGAGCTCTTGGCATTTCTAGTGCGAAATATAATGGCAAAGATCTGATATATTAGGCAACAGCAGAGACTTGCTCGTGTCTCTACCCTGCCATCTCTTCTTACACTTGTTCGGAGAATTGGGGAAAACTTCTATGCTGCTGCTCAACCCTTCGCCCACCTTGCTTTTCATAACAGCTTTGGTGCTAGCATTCATCTCATTAGCTGCTCACACGCCATCTGGAACGACGAGCGATGATTGGTATGCTCGCATTCCCCCGAGAGCGGCTTCAGCACCTGACATTCAGGCAGCCGCTCTCGAGGACACTGCGAGCTCGCGTTCGAGGTCACATCTTAATTACCCTGGAATGGATGTCCCTCATGACGTGGTCAGCTATCTGCTGGAGGAGCGACACGGCGTTGATCAGCACGACCGTATGCTGACCCAACCTGGTCGACAAGATGTAACACTCTCAAAACTGGATGAGGTGCTCAAAGACCCTCGAACCGAGGTTTCACCTTTTGCATATCATGGCACAACCTACTTTCTCGCCCCTGCCAAACATTTTTCAAGTTCTTCATATCCAGATTGGACAGCTATTCTATCCAAGCCCGGCCAGATACCTAATGAAGCGGTGCTGCCTGTCTTCATTGGCAGACTAAAACTGGATTCTTGGTATTATGGAAGACCGTATGAGCTCATGGCCATAAGAACACCAGCAGAAAAGGCTGGTCGCGTTCAGCTTTTGCAGAGTCTAAAGGAGGGTCGACACATGATCACATATACGGAGCTCCTAAACCGTGTCGCGAGAGAGCTGCGAGAAGGTCGAGTTCCATGACTCTTTTGGGTACAGAAAACAATAATTGAGCTGATAGGTCTCGTACCTTTCTAAACTTCTGAAAGCGTACTAAGCAGTCAAGAGAGACCGAGACTGCCATACTATACGTTTGTGAAAACTCAACCTTTGCGGTCATGCTACTTTCGTGCGAGATACCATATTGAGACCTCATACTTACTTTCATCTGCAAGCTTTTCCACGCCACGTCAAACTACATAAGTACGACCCACGTCGAGTCTATCGACGACACTGTGTCTTCAAGCCGCTCATCAGCTGGTGGAAACCGTTGCAGTGGCTACGACATAGAGGCTTATACTCATCAAGCCGACCGTCGACAAGAGATGTAGCCCACTGTGGGAGCTGGCACACTTGAATGCAGAATCGACCTGCTTCTGCCCACTTACATCGAAGATACCCGACAGACTACGTGGTAAGGCCTTGGAGCGAAATGTCATGCATCTCCACTTGAAAAAGCTTGCCTTGCGAGACTGTCAATGTGCCGAGGAAGCGACAAACGTATAAAGACGACACTGGTGCGGTGTTCGATTGCTGCCACTTCAACATCACTCTCCAACACGCTCGCAGGATAATGGGCCATCGTATCTCTTCGCTGCCTCGCGTGCTCAGTCGCAACCTGACTTGCTTCTTCGTCGTGCTCACTATTGTCGCTCTACTTGGGCCTCTAGAGGCTTCAGTCCACGGCTATAGCCACTCGGAGGACTCGGATGGTACCTTGAGCGATCCGGAAGGAGCTCATCCTAGTGCAGACAGCTTTCTGTCGCAACAGAGTACAGCTCGTCAGCCCGCAGCAGCGTTCGCTTCATCGTCAGCCGCCACAAGTAGCACTCGAGTGCTTCCGCCGTGGGGTGTCGAGCCATATGTCGTCGATCGCTTTTTACATGCCCCTCAACTGTCTCATCTCTCCATTGGGCCCCTTCAAAAGCATTCACTACCTTCCACGGCTGAGGCTCGTCTCCTCCTCGACCTAAAGGCATTCGAGCTCCTCAAAGCCCCAACAACCATAGCCGCACGAATTCCAGAGACTCCTGGTAGTCAGCCAGCCTATGCTTTCCACGACGGAGGTCAAAGTCGAGCCTGGCTCTTGACACTGCCTGCCCCGCGCAATCCAGAGTGGTATAAGGCCCTCAACATCGATTACACCGAGGACACAAGGCAGCGACAGCCTTTCCTTTTCTACAAGCTGATTCATAAAAGTGACCCGGAACAATCAATGAATCAATACATCGTTCGCTTCTTGGGCACAGAACTGCAAGAGGGAAAGTCGAACCCTCTAAACTTTCTCATCAAATGGACGAACGCTCCAGGATTAAGCAATCTACAAGATGTTCGAGAGTATGCGCGTTGGGGCCTTCTCTTCCATTAAAGAGATTAGCAAAAACAAGCGGTTGGCTTTGATTGTTTGCTTCATTCTAAGCAAGACGTCGTGACATCGAAGCCCGATTATCGAGTGTCCTCGCTCGACTCGACGACTGAGATCTCATTCCGGCTTTAGCAATGCCGAAACCAAATTGTAGGGGTTGATGTAACGTGATTCGAGTTACGCAATACATGCCTGCTGTTTCAAAAATACACAAGCGAGCTCGACAATGATATGATCTTGGCCTCATGAATTCAAATTACATGCGCGCTAATATGTTCGATGCTCATGGTCAAGGTCCAAAGCTGTACATATGTATTGCCACTGGCATCCAACGTCGGGGTCGCGTGAGTTCTGGAACCAACGACCTGTCACATGTGGTATGCATTGCAGAGCTCTATGTTTGGTGGCAAATGCAAACGTGTAAGCGAGATTCGCATTCTGAAGCAGGCAGAAAGGAGCGCTGAAAGCTTTCACTGCCATAGAAGCGAGCTTCTGATCACCTGATGGAACATACCTATAAGGATAAGATTTCTGAGCTACGCCACCCTTTCGGCCTGCACTCTGCCTCTCAGATCGTCTTTTCTGTGAAGAATATGCCGCGCTTCCATCAATTCTCGCGCCATGCAGCTGCGGCCATCGTTCTCGTCAGTATCAACTTTGCGTTGCTAACGTTCGTTGCCAGATCGGCAGGCAATCCTGCTCCCGGTAGCGGCACACTGTCACAAGCGAGCCGCGAGTCGGTTGGATCGAACACAGGCGCGGTCTCAGCTCTATCCGGCATCGATGGTGTTGAACAGGCCCAATTACGCAACGGTTATCTGGTGACGGTCCCGGATCGTCAGATTATCCAGCGTCTGGAAGAGGAGCGAAGCTCATCCGAATTTGCGATGTCATCACTACGGAGGAAGCTCATCTATTTATACGGCACGGGTCCTATCAAGCTCCCGAATGGTCCAAAGCCACCCACTCCATTGACCGTCGAGGCGCAAAAAGTCTTCCATGAGCATACCACGCGTTTCTCCATTGACCGCTACTCCGACTTTCGAAGCGGCATGTCTCCTAATCAACAGCAGATCTGGAATCTGATGACACCTGCACCCGTAAATGAGAAGCTCTTCGATCTGATGCAGTTAAATTACGACGGCAGAGCGGTGAAAGTCCAGCCAATGTTGATTTATCAAGTCCGGACATATCCGTGGACCAAACAAATCAGAGCAAAGCTTCTAGGAGTAGAATTGACGCAAATCACGGAGTCCCCTTTTACCTTCTTGCTCAGATGGCAAGAAAGTAAAAACGTGTTCTCATTTGACCAGATCAAAAGAGCCATGACAGGATCCTCACCGCTGCCGCATCAAGCCAAATACATGCGGTGGCTGTGAGTTGGTATTTTGCCGCAAGCGGGCCGGATATGTTTCAATACCGAGAACTCGGGTCTCGGTTCATTCGGCTCTTTTCACGCGTCAAGGCGTATCGACTCACGTCAAAGCGTGTGTCAATTAACGCGCTGCTTTGCTATCCATTCTTTTTCTTAAACATTTCGCGCCACAATTTTTTGGTTTCGAATCTCAAAATTCTTTCTCCTGTACGCTCAACTCTTTCGTTCCTTTCCATCGCCCAGACCGAGTCAGAATCGTTTTGTGACTTTGAGCGAAACGATCGGTGCTCTACTCAAGCATACATGACTGTGGTTCTGGAGCTTGTACAGCAAGGGAGAGGCGTCGGCGCACATCTCGAGGTTCACACAGTCTCGGCAATTTACGTGCCCATCTAATAAAAATCAAGCGAGCAAGTCTCGATTTCAGTGTGCAAGGGGCGTGAAAGCACGCTGATGTAACGTAATGTAGAATCAGACGTGTATCGTTATGAATCTTCCCCTTCGTCTCCAGTCTCGGTCGCCCAGGCTCCTCTTCAAGTAGTGAACTTTGAGCTTGAGCTTGGAACGATTGGTGAGCCATGCAGTTCGTTCGTCGATATTGCTCAGATCATCACATCTGGAGCAGAGAAGCGGTGCGCTTGTTGATTGTGTCCGTATGTCCCACAGTCTGTACCCGAAATTGGGGCCAATGCCAAATTTGAGAAGTACAGTGAAGTCAAAGCGGAAGCTTTTGTGAGCATCGTGACCTCCACCTTTTGTCAGCAAGGCGTGTTAGTGGCTCTGACCAGACTTCTGCCAGGCCCCGACAGTTCGCAGATGCTGAGCCAGGAAAATTTCATCGTTTGTCTGAGAGGGGAGTCGAAAAATGCCTGCTCTTGAGGCAACCAGCGTTCTCCGCCCACTCATCGAAAGTGAGAAGCGTTCATGTGACTGCACACGTAGATTTATGTCAGCTTCAACAAGCAGAATTAAGGATATGAAGGGTAGAGATCTGTTTTGATGTGCGATACAGTAATGTACAAAAGACATCGCTTCGATGACGAGCAAGATTGTACACTTGCCCCACGTTCAGGCTCGCTATCGAATATGCAGACCGCAAGAGCTTCTGAAACTCACTTTTTGCCTTGGCTTTGGCTTTGGCTTCTCATCTTCATCGCGAGTATCACTGCCCCAGACGTCGGCTCTACACCTTCCTCACTCAAGCCCTTTGTCAAAAAGCTCGAAGAAGGTCGTTTTCTCGATAACAGAGTGTCGTTGTCCACCACACAGCTTACTGGAAGGTGGCCAAGCTACCACCATCTTTTCACTCAGCACCTCTATCGCAACGGGATGGACTTTAATCCGAAGGTCATCTAGCTAGGTCCACATCCAGACAGGGACAACACGCACATGGCTGTAGCTCGCTTCGTGCCCAGTCCAGAACTTGCAGGCATGCTCCTCCCAACCAGTCAGAGAGGTCGTCAGTGGAAAGGCGCAGAAGGTCTTCTAGCGATGAAGCTCAAGTCGCATAAAGAGGTTGAGTTTCAAGGTGTTCTATGGCCGAGGAGTTCGAGAAAATCCAGAAGGTTTCGGCACGGTCGAATTCTTATTTCATTTAACCAGGTTGAAAGGGGCGTGGAAGGATTGATAGACATACAGCGCATCGTGCACTGTCAGCCAATTAACTGACGATTGAAGCACTGCCTATAGAAGCGACGCTCGGTCGGTCTGGTTCTTCAGTAGCAGTTACTGAAATTGGTCACACGATCAATCCGCCTGAGCTGCATTCGTTGTCGCGTTGTCATACAGCAAACAGAGTCAATTTCAAGCGCAGCTTTGCATGTTGTCACCTTTCGAGAGTGTGTAGAGGTGGGACAAGCAGGCACATATGAGGCACGGAAATCATCATCGCAAGTGCTCGCTCGCATCAGTCAACTGCAACTCTCCATTCCCCCGGTCGCACCTTGCCAACCTCGTACCCACGATGCCGAGTCATGCCGACATTCCATCCGCCTTCATGAGGTATAAAGAGGCTTCTGTCTCGTCGATTCAGATTCTCCCATCTTTATCGAGTCCATTTTTCAACATGTGGCTCAGCTCGTTATCTTTTGCACTGTTGTGCCTCTGGAAAACCGTAGTTGCTGGACATACTCGAAACACAATTGCAACAAAGGGCGGTCTTCCACCATCTTTGCAGCCTTTCGTCGATGGGCTCAGCCACTTTCTCGACCCAAACTCATACCACTCTGCAGTCGATCTGAAGCCACTCATCATTCATCATCGGCTGAGCAATTATTTCTTTGAGCACGGACGTGAATACAACCCGAACATTCTATGGTTGGGCCGTGATAGGGAAGACGCGTTCCAACATCTTGCAGTAGCGCACTTCAAGCCAGACGAAGAGCTTCTCGATCGAATGTTGCCTCCCGGATGGACAAGAAAGGAATATGGCAAAAGAAAGGGTCTCCTTGCTATGATCCCATGAAGAGCCGGATTTTGTCGGTGTGCTGTGGCACAGTGATACAAGGAACGCATAAAACCTACAGGATGTCATGAGTATGCACAGATTGATGGATTTGGAAGGGTACGAAAGAACAGATGATCCTCTGCCACCCTTGGAGGACGTTCTGCGGGTAACGTATCATCGACCGATCTGATGCTTTTGTACCGGATCTGCACATTTTACCCAAATCGATCCTGGCCTAGAAGGACGACAAAGAAATCTCGAAGAAATGGCGGTCTCTAATGTCAGCATCTGCAGTGTATCAGTGAAGACCTTAGCGGCGGCAGCATTATCATCGTTCGTTCGTCATTCTTTAGGACACCGATGAAGCCAGAAGGTCGGATGTGGAAGGCGACATAGGCTTCTTCGGATCATCTTCCGCGCATCGCTCCAAAATGTGTCTTACGCCCTAAGCTCAAGCTTCTCCTTTCATCTGTCTTCAATCCTCGCTCCGAGGGCTTCGAGCAAAAGCATTGAAATGGCTTTCGCCTTCAATTCCAGCCCAGCCAGGCGTGGGAATGGACAGTCCTTATTTGGCGTTGAGAAGACTGGCTGTTGAAATAGCTCGAAGCTTGAGTCTGTTTTTGTCTGTCCTCTCGTTGGGCTTCTCCCTGTGTTAGGATGACTGGTGGTATAAGTACAGCGTCCTGACGAGACCATCGCAATTCCATACTCAGTCAACCCATTCAAGTATCGGCATGAGGGTTACATTTACGGTACTGCTCCTCACAATCTTGTCCTATGTCTTTTTCGTAGATGCCGCCTACCCTGTTGCACCAGACGATCACGCCATGTTCCAGGTGCCCGATCTGCAGTTTCACATCACCGAGACGAGCGGAGCTCAAGGTGCTGTCCGTTTCACCGAGCATATCTTCTCTCTACCAGCTGGTCATCTTTCTCCAGTTTTCGGATATCAACCCGATCAGCATGAGGCGATCTTTCGTCACGTTAGCCAACAAGATTCTCGCTATGCTCTGCTGACAAAGTACAAGCGGTTGTGGAGATTTGTCATTTCGCCCTGGACTATTCAACGGCCCGGCGAGGCTAGGTCTAAGAAGGGGGTGCTTTTTCTGCAGGTATGGCACACGGGGGAGGTAATGCCAATGGGATACGCAGACGTGAAAGAGGATGTACCTGATGGCCACCAGAAACCTTTCTGGGAAATCTTGCAAAGAGCCGCGAAGACATCACAAGAAGAGTTGAGGCAACATTTTGGCTTCGAAAGGCTCATCGTCCCGGTTCTTCTCTGAGACAAGGAACTTGTGTGCTGCAGAGTCAATGTACCTTGCTTCGATATCGTCCTCTTGTGGTCCGCCATTTCTGAGTCGAATGCATTTATGATACTACACAACAGCCAAACCCAGAAATAGGAGCCCGATGCAAGCATCATGGGCTCAAAGAGGCGAGATTGACAAAGACGGAAGTGGGCTTGAGTTCAATGGTATGGACACACCCTACATCAATATCACTGCATGTCTCAATGCGATGTTGTGGCATTGCAGACGTAATCATTTGTCTCGCAGGCTGAATAGAGCGAATTGAGTCAGCACAGTCGGCTTCAGGTGGGCAGCACTTGAGTCAATCGCCCACCGAGGAGGAGGTCGACAAATTTTAAAGCAAGCGACCCCCTTCAGGTGGGCAGCATTCGATCCTCCCACCGCTGAGAAGGTCGAATGAGGAAGCCAGGGCCAAGTCAGCGAGATGATCTGAAGGGATAAGTACGAGAGGCTGCTCAAGATGATGGTCGCTTTCATCCTCAAGCATATTCCAGACTTTCGAAACCCCAGGATCAGCTTTGCCTGCCAACGATGGTCCGGCCTCACCCCCTTTTTTCTTTCTTTCTCATCGCTCCTCTGCTCTGGTCGTGTCGGGGGGCCTTCCCTTTTGCTCCGCCAATGGGGTCCGTGTTCGACGGTAATCCGATCGATTGGGAGACCTTTACTCTACGAGCCGAAAGTGTCTTGCACCGAATCGAGGATCGTCATCGGCTCCAACAAGGAGAGCTGTTCCCATTCCAAGCATACCGGCCCGCTCATCTGCAAGAAGGGATGCAGCATATTCATCATCCAGCCACTCGCTTCGTGCAACTTGGCAGCGATGCTCCTGGAGGAACGCAACTGCTTGGATCGCCTACAACTCGGATGGAAGCCGACGGAGAAGTCAAAATGGCTCTGTTCGTTTTTGAGCTGCATCCAAACGGGATGACAGTGCCACTAGGTCGCACTCGCTTCTTTGGCGACAGTTCCGCCGGCCAGGGAAGTCACTGGATGAGTAGCATTTTCGACAAGGCGCACCTTCGTCTTCAGGATCTGCAACAAATGCATCCGAACCTGCACTTCTATCCACCTATCCTTTAGCACGACTCATGCCGATGCCGAACATGTTCACCTCATTGCAGGGCGGACAGCTCTTCATATTGCATAATGATGGGGAAGCCGCCGGATGATGCGTTTTCTCACCTGTGTTGAGTCTATCGCTGATGTTCTTCTCGCTGAATATGAAATGAAATTGCATCCGATTCGAGCGACGTCCACACCTTGCAGGAAGAGGTTGAGACCACCGGGCAGACAATAAGTAGGCGACCAGGACTCAATCTGATCTTCTGAGCTCTCTTCAAGACAACGACTACCAAAGAGCGAGAAGGGTTCAACACATCTGTGCTTGAATGCCACTTTGGCCTGCGATACAGTCATGCTCAAGAAGATCACTCTATCGTTGACATGCGGGATCTCACTGCTGGCCAGGTATTGTCTTTCATCCCACGATAACCCACAGCAGCTCCCCCATCACTTCGGTGCTACTTCAATCGTTGAAGACATCGCCGACGTTAGCGCAAGAGAAGAGCTGACACAGACTCTTCAGGATCTGGTCGAGGGCCTAGAAATTCGTCACGACATTCCCGAAAACCACCTCCTGCCGGTCTATGCATATCGTCACTACAACTACAACTCCGCTTTGTCGCACTTTCGAAATCCAGACTCGCGCTTCACGAGGATTCTTCAAGGCGATGACGCTTCATTCTATGCTTCCCCAATATTGATGAATCAGGTCGTCGATCAGGAATATCGACGAGGTTTGCTGCTGTTTCGCGTCAGACGCATTCATAGGCAGACTGTCCTGAATCCTCTCGGCTACGTCAAACTCTCACATGTCCCAGAGACGTCTGAGGGGCAACATTTTTGGAATAGCGTCTACAGACATGCTCGACTAGAATTTCGAGAATTGCAAGGCATTCACGGTCAGATGACCTTTGTCCCTCCGTTGATCCGATGAAATTCTTTTCTGCGGCGATGTCGAGGCTCATGCCAAACGAATTTCAAAGGTGGGGACGAGCACGCATTTAGTCCAGCTGGTAGTGACAAAAGATCTCTCTTTTGATATGTACTAAACAACCACATAACAATAGTGCAATATCATTTCCTGAGTCCGGGTTGCAAGTTGCCACTTTGAGTGTTCACGGAGAAGCAAACTGCTTTCATGTGGCCCCACCCTCTGGTGGGCTTGATCGAAAGAGTCCAATCGACGGTGACTTTGGTGCTTAGTTTCAAAGAAGGCACGCAGATGACACCGCACTGCGTTGCACATCAAATGAGGCACGAACCGTATGGAGCCTACCAACCTAGGTCAGAGCATTTGCCCAACTTCCTGCACGCTCGTCCCTACTTTCTGAGCGCAAAGATGGTCAAGCTTTGCCCCCTTCTCAAAACAAGGCGTTGCTGATTCATGTCAGTCTCGTTGGTCAAAACGGCAACCTCCTTGTCAATCCACTATTCGCAAATTACATGCCTCCCGGTTCCAAAGAGCATTGATTTTACGTCACTGTCACTTGGCTCTCTGCTGTTGCGAGTTGTTCTTCGCTGTTGTCGCCTGGACGCAACTTGAGTCAGGCAGCTCCTTTCCACCTCACAAATTCCCGTGGGCGTTCCCTACAAAATGAGGCGCTTTGCCCACTTGCCGATGCGGCTACCCTCAGTGCGGTTGTAGACTTGCATCTTCAGCATGTCGTTGCTTCATCCCACGATTACTGTGACAAGCAGTGTGTACTGGGTAACTCAGCAACCGCTTACGTCTATCGCACTCATTGTGCACGCAATACTCAGAAGGTCAGCTGCTGTAGCAGGGGCAGAAACGCGGTAGAATATGTTGCCGAGCGAGCGGTGACATGGGGAGCAAAGCAGAACGAAGAATTCCACAAGCTGGATGAGGACCCTACTTGAGACAATTGCTTTTCCAACCTGCGCAACTAGCAGAAGCCTTCCCCGTCCAGCAAAGTATAAGTTGGCTACCTTGTTCTCGATTGAGCGACGCTCGCAGCATTCTCAAGCTCCCATAGCCGACCACATGAACTGTCCATCTGCTTCAACATGTGGAAGCCCATCTCGCTATTCCACTTTTCTTGTTTCTCCGTCCTACTGGGCAATTCTGTCATGGCTGCAACTTACGGAAATCCAGCCCTAGAGAATACTTTTCAGTATGATATAGATTCACACATCTACGAAAATTCTGCAGCACAAGCCAGCATGAGGCTCTCGAACGCTCTCAATTTGATTCGAGAACGGTATCGACTTCCTTCAGACACTTTCCATGGGCTCAATGCCTATGACCCTTCCGCGCGGGCCGAGGTGGAGGATGACCTGCGAGACCCAGATGCAGAATACGCGCGACTATATCGACAAGGTGATGCCTACGTGTACGCCACCCCTGTCTTTCTCCCAAGATACCTTGGCAGCGTGGTTGCCCCTACTCAAGGCCTGAGACTCTTCAAGATTCGCGACAATGGAGACGTTTTTCCCTTGGGCGAGACATTCGTCAGGTCAACCGGGCCGCCATGGCAACAAGAGAACTTTGTAGAGCGTATTCTGGACGAGGCAACATACGATTTTGGCGCCTTGGAGAGCGTGTATGGGCGTTTGCAAGTCTCACACGCATTTTAGGATAGTGAAGGTCTGCAACCCGTGCGGTAGGGCAAGGATGTCTGAGCGAGTACAGATTGCCACATCGCTGCAATTATCTACTCGGTCTCACTCTCGAATGGTCCTTCTTTAGCACCATCATTTTTTCCATCGCTCGCTAGCCTAGCAATCCCTCGATTTTCTCCTTTTCGCCCTGTCTTGTTGGCCGGGAAATGGAGATGTCAAATTGCGCCAGGCTGTCAATTCGACAGGGTTTAAGTTCCTCGGTGATTTCTGCCTGCACTCAAATCTGTGCGAGACGCGCATCCCCTTGGAATTCAACCACCTTGTCGTTGTCCTATGCGCGCGCGCACCTTTCGTACTGCTGTATTTTACACCCTGGTGGGTTCAGTGTCTGATAAGAATTACCAAACTCGCTCCGCACGGGCTCTAAACGGCTGTTCGGCCTACAAAGTGGGCGCTCGCAGTCGCATAAAAGGAGAGCAACGATTGTGTCCGTACTCTGCTCCATTGGATGCTCAACTTTGTCCTTCAACAAAAGGACACCGGTACGACATCATGATGGCACTACGATTTATGTTCGCCGTTGCCGTCCTGGGATTTTTCGCTTTGACCAATTCTCAAGCTGCGAACCCCGAGCTTCCAGAGGCAGGCAATGCATTCCAGACTGATATAGGCGAGCACCTGACAGCAGCCGACTCTATCGCCCGGACCCGTAACACGATACAAGAGCTTCAACGGCATTTGCAGCTTCCAGACGGCTCCTTTCAAAAGAGTATTGCTTACCATCCTCTCCATAGAAGCTCGATCGAAGCACATCTCCAAAACAGCCACTCTCGATACACTGCGCTCCTCCACGGAGACGATTATGTGATCTATGGCTCACCCTCGTGGGCAAGATTTCAAGGGAGAGAGCAGGCGGAACAGGCGTTGGTTCTGCTTCGGGTACGAGACAATGCCGAAGTCCTTCCTCTTGGCTTTACCCAGCTCAATCCACGCATAACGCAGCTGTCAGTCCTTTGGCGGCGACTGATCCATCAAGCCGACTACACTAGCGCTCAGCTGCAACAAGCCTACCCGAACCTTCACATCACGCATGTCTCACTGTAGCTTCTACTACATCCATCACTTTGCCACGCCACCATATCGTGTTGCAGTCCACTTAGTCCACACATAGCGAGATTCGACCTGGTTGCTCTGACTACGTGACAAGGTGCCTGTGCAACGTCAACCCACCCGTTGACGCTTGTAAATGTTACCGAGAGTAGACCGATACAGCAGTCAGCAGCGATAAGCGGCTTCCGAGAGCACATAGCATAGCGCAGAATCTCTACAAGGGATTCGAGGCTGGCTCGGCTGCGTGAGGGGTGCCTTGTGTTGTGGGAGCATACTGAGAGAACGCTGGTCAGCCAAGCATTAAAGGTGACCCTTGGACGTCCATATCTGTAGATGAGAACACACAAGCTCCTTTTCCTGCGGAGTCATCCCACGGATAGTCTACAGAAGCTTTCAAGCACCATCGCAGCAGCAGATGCGCCAACACCGACTGTGGATGGTCCTTCTGATGGTCATCCCATTCTTGAGCATCGCTTGCAGGGCGTCAAGAGACGAGTGGCCTGAGTTTGCGGAGCCTCTGGAGGTCAATCTTGATGATGACATTGCTGATGCTGCAAGGCATGCATCTATTCGACGAACTCAAGAGAGAGCGCCCATCAATCAAGCAAAATCTCCTTCCTTTGGCTTCATTTATCACCAAAACACAACATATAGAGTACATCT
>JAXQGJ010000537.1:0-13080 GCA_037039655.1 Pseudozyma sp. M118-08B | reverse complement strand
GAGGCTTGAGCGGGTTGGTTGCGCATGGTGACTGGCCGCATCTCTTCCAGTGTGAAGAGTGTCGACTGGCAGTCCTTTAGCTCTTAGCTGTTTTTGTGAAGAACAGAGGTACAAAAGGTCCGAGAAGCAATGAGTTGACCGACGGTCATAGTATGAGGACGTTCAGTGCAGTGTCGAAAAGTATAGACAATTATGGAGGGGGGATTTGCTGGCGATCGCCATTCGAACAAGGCTGCTAATATGTAGAATGAGCCTAATCGCGAGATGTCTCTCGGATCTGAAGTGACGGAACAGAGACACAGCTGTGGGTCTGCGCGACTCGACTCAGCTCGGCAGTGAACAAGCTTCGACATTCGAAGAAAAACTTATGAAGTGCCTCGATGAAGTCCAAGCCCACCCTTGCGACGTCAAAGCGTTGCAAGTGGGCCGCGTTCGATAAGGTACGCATGCTACACAGCGCAGACAGCCGAGCATTGTGCACACACGGGGCAAGTTCAGAACAGGAACAATAAGATACACAAGATGCATAGCGCACACAAGAGAGGTAGCCAACTAGCTAGCTCCATTTGTTGGATTGGGATGTCGGAATGGAGCAGCACCAGTGCACTTTGTCTAGTATTGCAGCTCAACAAAGCCTCAACTGTGGGAACAAAGGATCTGCAGCCGAACGAACAACGAAAGTGTATATCTATATTGTCTCAAGTCGAGGGAGAATTGAAGAGCTTCGTCTCGCGCTACACCAGACGAAGCGCTCCTAGTAGCCTCAGGTAACCAACATTACCGCCCAGAACGTCCCGACTTGCTGGAAAGAAGCCTTGGGAGGGACAAACAATGGAAGCTGGCTTCAAGGGTCATGTATCGGATCACCATGCGGTTTTGATGGACAACAATAGACAAAGCGTTTGAGGAGCGAATAATGCTTTGCATGTTGTTCTGATGGGTGGTAGGGAGGGATGATAGAACAAAGGGAAATTGGTTAGGAGCCGAACAAAGGGTTGAAAGTAAAAAAAAAAAAAAATTAACAGCGTGAGCGTGAAATGAAAGGCGGTTCCGCTCAACTGGCAGGATTCCCGGAAGCATTTCGTATGCGAGACCGCTCGACTCGTTAGCGAACAAAGGGGAGAAACAAGCAAGTGGCGGTGAGCGCCGCAGTGCAGAAACGAAGAATCGGTCTGCAAGCCTTGTTTCTGTGTGCATGAATCTCCTGCCTTGATCGTCCGGAAGACCATCGCGTCCGGCGCGGCTTCTTGATTTCCCAATCCCGGTCGATACAACTGTGTTGGTACCGAAAAGCTGGCTCAGCTGGGCTGCAGCATGGCTCGTTGTGTGATGTCACGCTTTCTGTCATTCCTCTTCCTTGAATCGCAGACGACAACATTTGGACAACAGCTAATGAAGTGCCAATCCCTTCCGCGGTAACGCTTTATTCGGCATGCTGCGATTTCCGAGAAAACAAGGGAAATGCAATATCTCAACACCTAGTCAACCGAATGGTCTCCGTTGCCAAACTATGCTCAAGAGGGACGGCATTGTTTCACAACCACATTCCGACAACGAGCATCACAGTCACCTGAGGATGGCAAGATGCTGTTTTCATCGGTGCGGATGTGTACGATGCTGTAAGACGACGAGCGGAGTCGGGGACATTTTTCTCACAAACACGCAGCATAGGGAAATCAAAACAAAACCGCGCAGCCCAATGCAGCAAGTTAAGCGCGCTGTCAGTCACATTGAGAGGCGGGATTTGAAAGAAAGGCGATGAGCGGTGAGTTCGGACAAGGATATTTCCGCTTTAGCACCATTTCTTCCTCTTTGTTGTCTTCCCACGCACGCCGATGAACAATGGTCAAAACAATGATCAAGCAAACTGCATCCGACTGCAGTCTGGATGCAACGTGCCGAAAGCAGCCCGTATCATGTGGACAGCGTAACGAAGGGAGAGCGCTCAGCTCGGCCTAGAGTGGTCCGCCTTGATTGTAGCTAGATGCAACAATAGGGTGGGGGTGGGGGGGGGGGGGGTGTTTCTGCTGATTGTTGTTTGCTTCATCACATTGGAGCCTTGCCGAACTTTTGAACCATTGACACAATGGAATGAAAAAAGGCCTGGAAGATTGGACGACGGTTCGGTTCTTAACTCAGCGCAAGCATGCCTTTGCTCAGGATCTATGGTAGACGTTAGACTGTTGTTTGCAGGGTCTCTTCGTGTGAGGACGGATGGGCAACTTCAAAGCCCGACAATGGTTGCAGTACCCAGCCTGCAAGCCTGATGCAGTCCAGCTTGTTAAGGTAAATGACAGCCCAGCATCCGCATCGGATCCTGCTCATTGTACACTCTTCTCTGCATCGAGTCCAAGTGGGATGGTGGATCGAAGTCGAAGCGTCTTTCACGTTGTTTGCGGAGCCGTAGTTGCACGATGCAAAGCCGACTCTGATCTGCACCTGACCAGGAGGGTATCTGGGGGCTGCAAAGTTCACTAGACATGGCACATATTGCGGGTCAAGAGCTTAAAGCTTAAGCGTGCGACTGCAGCCTCGCTTACAAAGCACGAGGGCACGGATGCAGGCGGGGTACGTCGGCTCTTTTGTCGAGGGCAGCAGAGCATGCACTACCAGGTGCCCACCGCGCACAGAGACGCTAATGACATAGAGACTTGTGCGATGTCGGCATGCTCCATTCGTTCGAGGATGCAGCGGCTCGTCGACGGTTGTCCGGCGGCTTGGTCCTCGAGATGGAAAAGATGCACATCTAGCAGCTAACACTGGCTCGGTGTATTTTTTAAGCGAGAAGGCACATGGGCACTAGAACCTCGGCAATGTGCCGTTCTTCTGACCCTAGGATAGCAAGCATAGTTGAACACTTTGCCGGCTACGGCAAGAAGCGGCAGCGGGCTTTGCTGTAACCCGATCCCGAGAGAAAGAACGGTAGCTTACCTATCGAGAGTAAGAACCGTTCGGCCTACCGAATCCCCGGATCGCTGCAGCATCGTTCGTGCGTTTGCATCCGTCGTTGCAATCAAGCAAGAACGTTTGGCAAAATGCGAAAGGAATCCGTTTGGGCAGAGCCTCGGGTTCCAAACCAGAGGTACAACCGTGAAGATCCCAAAGTATGGCAGGAAAAGTGGCGTATGCGGTCGCAGTTAATGAAGAACTTTGGGAGCCAAAGGCGCGGAACCCGAGGCTGGTTCTCGCGTTGCCAAGCGGAAAGGAGAAAGAGAGAGAGAGGGTGAGCGAGTGAGTGAGCAGTGTTCGGCCTGTCTGACTTGGCATGGGCAATCCAGGGCTGCCAAGAACCGAGCGGCTTGACTCGAATCATGGAAGCGCCACAAGTTGATAGAATGTCCGAGAGCCGCAAGCGAGGTTAATGATTGGGTCAGGAGAGGGACTGAAGATATTTCCGAGGATAATATGGTACGTTGGCACGTTGGCACACTGGTCTTGGCTGGAATGCCGTCGGCCCGTCTTCTTCTTCAGGCAGTCTGGTTAGAGTATGGCAGGAAAGCAGGAGCATCACGCCCTTCCATTGAATGTATGCAACAATGCAGATAAAGTTGATCTTGTGCCATTTGTTCATTGTGCGTGGCGTGGTTTCGAATGCAGAGAGCCGTTCCTATTGTTTGTTTGTCGTAATCCAGCGTTCGGTCGAATCACTAATGCGTTCTGTGAGACATTGAAGCCGCGATCTTCCCTCGGTCATTCTTCTCAACGACGAATCGCAAAGCAGCAGCATCATCAAGATCAACATCAAGATCAAGATCAAGATCAAGATCAACATCATCATCATCTCTATCTGCCTCATCAACAGCAGCAGCACCGGCTTCATGCATGCTAGTTGACCGGTCAAACGAGTACTTTCTTCGTCCAACACTCCGCCAGACTGCCCTTTGTTCTTCATTAGCCTGGCGTGCGTGCTTGGCGCTGCCGCACGGTTTGCCTTGCCATCATGTGGTCTGACTTTCTCACCATTGTCCCTCTCGTACAGCACCTCTCTGATTCTCTCTTTCTTCCTGCATGTTGCCTCTTGTCCGCGAGCGAACTGCCGTGCAAGAGACCGGCATTGTTTCCTTCCGTTTTGTGTCCTTCCGCATTGTTTCCTCCCGTACTTCAAGCTCCGGCGAAGTTTCGACCCCGTTTCTGTTTGTCTCATTCTAGCTTCTCTCGAACAAGCATCAACTCCGAACTGACGATCCGGAGAGCAGCTGCGCAAGAGCGTGTCAGACGAGCTGACTTGTGTACAATGCGAACTGAATAGGCGACCGAAATCGCTCCGGTACGTTCCAGCTGCTAATTGTGACCAGTTGGATACGCCAATGATGTTAGTTCAATCATTACCATTGTCCAATTGTGCAGCTTGATTTGGTTTGCTTCCAAACAATGGATCCGCAATCATATGGATGGCTTTCCCTCATTGTTTGATACTGATCGCAGCGAATGATCAACCTGGTGATCAGTCCCGTTGCGTACATGGCTCTTTCTTCACCGCAAATCTATCTTGGGACCGATCGTAGCAAGATCGATTTGCCGGTGTGGATGGCCTCTGCTGGCTCGAACGACTACCATCTGCCACACCCATTCTCTCTAACACCAGCGTTCTCCAGTCTCTTTCGTCCTTCCGGAATAGCCGGACGAGCATTCCTAAATGCTCCTGCAACATATCGAATGTCCGCAGAGCCTAGTAGTTTACTCCTGTATGCCCCGCACTCATGTCATTTTAGACTCACCCAGGACTTACCTCCTGAGATTTCTCTTCTCCCAGTCCCAGGGTTCGCTAGGGAAGGCTTTGGCGAACCGGTCTCAGGAGGGTGCGTTCGACTACCTCTAGCCCTTAGCCCTTGCAAAACAACCCGACTCCAAAGTAAAAAAAAAAGTAGTTGGTGCGCATCCTACCGTGCAGCCTGATCCGTATGCAAACAATGACTAGGCTATGGTGCCAACGAGATTCCCTCATTGGTTGGTCTCGATCGTAGCCATGGCCATGTCTGAAGATGAGTTCTGTTTCGGAAAGCACTCTCTCTTTCCGGGACAACTACCTCGTATCGAACCGATTATAAGAAGGTCGAAACGCCGGTGGTGTTGGTCTCCGGTCATGCAGCTCGGGTTCAGTTTGCTTTTAGACAATGGATTCGCAATGACACAAAAGAATTCCCATGGTTTGGTCCTGACCGCGGTCAGGATCATCGCGAAGAATGTTCCGTTGCGTACATCTTTCGCAACCATGTGCTCAACGGTCAAGCAAGGGCGGCGGCTAGCCAATGGCAGGTGGCTCACTCCATCGTAAAAGCATGGACTGATTCCGAGAACATGGTAGGACCATGGTCGTTTAGTCTGCAGCAACACCGCATGCGAGGGGCTCATTTTCAAATTGACACCGTGGCCAACAAGACTCTTTCCATTGACAACCACGTGGACGCTCAGATGCAACAGCGTCGTGTGAGAATTTGCTGCAAGTTTCATTGCAGGTGCTATCGAAGGAAAAGAATGGTCTACAAGGTGCCGGATTGAGTTGAGCTCTGGTGAAATGCCGTGACGAATTGACATCGACTTCAGGGCCGAGGGAGGTACGGCGAGACTTCTGATCAGCTGTTGCTTGACATGCCATCACGCTGCGAGGCTCTAAGACAGCTCACGGGTGAGACCTGCTTACCGTGCGTACGGAAGGTAAAAAGTACGTTCTAGCGTGCGGAAGCAGCTATCTCTGTGCATCGGACATGTGCACATCTCCTTCCGCATCAGTCTGCGTGCGCGTTGCACCTGATCCTGGCCCCGATACGGTCGCACTTCGAGCCGCTTCTCCTTCCTTCTGCTCTGTTGCTGAACTCGCCACTTGCTTTCCGCTATCCGAGCCGGCGCGCTCAGCACCTGACAATATCGCAGGTGTCAACTCCTTTGTCATCTTGACCATCTCTGGCCTTCCACTTCCATACATCAGCAACTGGTCGGCGTACCGTTGCATCTCTTCAAGAGGGATCGTCAACCGAAAGTCGTTGAGCAGCAAAAACTGAAGCTCAAGCTGGTTGAGCTCGTGCGGAGGAAGTCCTCCCACTTTGGCATAACGACTGTTGGTGTAGAAGACGTCACTGAAGAACTTGCTCGCTACGGTCACCCCTGCGATGACCAATCGGTGGACATTGTAGCTGTCGATGGCAAAGCCTCGGATTCCGGGATGGGTGTAAGGCTGGTCCTCCTTGTTGGTGAGGGAGGCATTGTCCGACTGTCGAGTGGATGCATCGTGCCCAGGGTCCGAATGACCTGTAGCCCTCTCGACGGCTCGTGGCAACCCTGCTGCCTCGCCCGCTACTTCTCCATCGCCGTTAGCTCCTGGCTTGGCACCCGTACCCATCCTGCTCATGCGGTCAAAGTAGACGAGCAGACTCAAGAAGACCTCGTTGGTAGTCGGGCAGTACTTGAGGATACGCAAAAGGTACGACTCGATGCTGATGCTGGGCACGTTGCGTGCATGAAAGCATAATGTGCTCGAAGGCGTAGCCAGCGCTCCCAGAGCCGCAGTGGTGACCGAAGGCCTTCGCGCATCGGTGAAAGACAATTGCGAGCCTGGAGGGGCGGCATAGTTGCGCATTGCGGAAGCATCCATGTTGTCGGCCGACTCGGCGGGGGTGGCTTGACCTGAGCGGTCACGGCTGCGAGTGCCTCTCCTACTTCTTGACGAATCGTCTTTGCTTCCATCCGGCTGGAACTCGTCGTTAGCAGTAGCGATCTCGTTGAGCAAGGTGGCGAGAATCTTGAGCAGTTCCTGCGGTGCAAAAGTGGCGAGGTCCATCTTGGGCAAAGGTGGAGGCTTGGACCTAGCAGGGAGCTCGCTATCACCAGCCTTCGAGCTCGAAGACGCACGAGGAGACGCAGTGCTAGAAGCTTGCGCAACCGAAGCGGAAGACGATTCCGCTGTGCTGAGTCGGCCGTCCTCTGCTTTGGTTCGAGGTGAAGGCATGCCAGCTGCCAAGGATGTTGCCGTCGAAGTTTGTGCTGCTTGCGGATCGTACTGCTGTGGTTGATGCGAAGGGTGCCATCCGTCATAGAGGCCTCTGGATGCGTCGGGATTTTGAAAAGAGCTTGCGTCGTTTCCCGCACTGCTGGAGCCCCAGCTGGCTTGTGTATGAGACGCTGTGTCGTACATAGGTGCATTGCCCGATACTGTATCGGCGGGCGTGCTACTATAGCCTGGTGATCTCGACGAGTTGTTTACTGCGTGTGAGCTGGAACCATAATGCTGATGTAAATGCGGATCCTGAGAAGAGTCGGCTGAGTAAAGGTTGCCAGAAGCGCGCGATCCACCCGGGCTTGTTCGTCGAGTTTTGGACGCAGGTCCGCGATTGTTGTCTGGACTCTCCGCAGTGTGAAGCTCTCTTGATCCCTGTGGAGTATAGTCGGAAGAGTAGCTGTGCGAAGGTCCTGGGCGGTGAAAGTCGCGGGAATCGTATGTCTGGTACGTGGCACCTGAAGGCGCCGACATGGCGCTTGCGTGTGTGTAAGGGTCACGAGGAGAGACGCTCGGAGCAGCCAAGGTTGGCTTGTGTTTAGCGCTGGACTGGCGATCGTACGCGCTAGCTGGACTCGTTGAGCTGGATGATGGGTCAGAGAAGGCAGGTCGTGCGCGAAGAGCGGCTTGAGAGGATGACGAGGTGTAGCAGGATCCCACAGAAGAGGACTGTGAAGACGGCGGCCCTGGAGGTGAGGCAGCGGAAGAGCAGTCTGGGCTGGTCGAGAGCATGGTTCTGTGCCCGATGGCAGAGCGTCAGATGCGGGTCGTAGCGATGATAAGTTCCGCCGAAGTCAAACAGGATTGTGGCTGTATCTTGATCGCCGGAACTGCTACAGACTCGTCTGCGTGTAACAGTCAGCGAAAACGTGCACGAAGGTGCTGTGTTGAAGCTTGAGACAAGCGGTGATGGCCACGTTAACGGCCGAGCAGACAGAGGTAGATAGCAGCGGCGGTTGCGGAAGTGCTAGAGTGAGGGGGTATAAGGCCGAGACAATGGTGGTTGAGAAGCTGGCAGGACGAAGCTGCACCTTGTATCACGATGCGGATGCGAGAACAGAATTTGGCAAGCTCCACTGTCGATGCTGGTGGTTATGTTGATGCCTTCTTGCTACACCGCCGACGTACTTGAGCAAAGCGATAGTCGACTGGCAAGGATGACGACGATGGCGGTAGACAGGTGGAGAAGGTGATGACGAAGAGGAAGGCGTAGTTAACCAACACATTTTTGTCCGTGTGTAAGTGCGATGAATTGCCTAAAATCTGGTTGAACAAAGCGGCTGCCAAGCAAAGGCAGAAATTAGGCCTCAAGGCAGCAGCTCAGCCTCAGTCTAATTTTGAAAAGGCAGAAATATTGTGGACGCTGCTCAGCTGCTGCTCAGCCGCCGCACAGCTTCGGTGCCCGTGCTGTCTCGCATTTGTGCATTTCGTGCATTTTGAAAAATGGGAACGTGCTCACAGACTGCAGCACGAGCACGAATATTTTGCTCTTCTTGACAGTTGGCCCTCGGAGATCGCCCTGACAGGCTGTGACCACCCATCCCCGCCAAACCTTGTTAGCTTCAGTCAACTCAGCTCGTCGGTGGAAGATGATGAATTTTTGTAGATCCGTTCACACAGGGAACAGAGAATGATTCCTGAAAGGAATGTATCATCCGTGGGTGGTATTACATTGCGATTGTACAGTACTGTACAGTGTCGTTCGTGTCAGAACGATGGAACGATGCTATTTACATGGAACGATCGAAAGAGACGTGGGAGCTGCAAAACTGTCACCCGGGCTAACAGTAGGGCGATGCTAAGAGAAGTGTCCAAAAGTGAAAGTGAAAGTGAAATGGGAAGTGCAAAAAGATCGTCTAGAGTGATGCGCAATGACGGCGCACCCTTAAGGCCGATGGGGCCCATTGTAAGCAGATGGATCTACCCAACCATTCGGCTGGGCTGCAGATGAAGGATACGAAGGATACGACTGGCGCATCGGTGTAGGTGCTGAGAATGCTGTGTTTTCACTGCCAGCCGGCGTTGCGATGGGCTTTGGCATGTTGTAAGCTGTACCATTGGCCGACCTTCGGTTGGTAGTTGCTGCCATCCGCGATGGTCTCTGACGACGACCTGAGCAGCAGCACCGACGTACAATGCCCCACAGGATCAGCAGAACGATGATAGCGACTACGATGGTGACGGGAATTGCGATCCTCAAGTTGTCCGTATAGAGGTTGCGGAAAGTGTTTTGCCACGAACCAGACTTGCACTCGCCGTTGCTGCATCTTCCTCCATAGCCGCACTCCGTTCCGTCAATGAAAGGTTGCTGAAGGATGAGGCATTGGTTTCTTGAGTTAGGCGATTGACACGTCAGCTGGCATGTGTTGGCGTTCGAAGCAGAGCATGCGGACCGGAACGACATAGTTCCTGTGGATGCCTGCTGGCACTGCAAGTCTCTTGATGTGCAGAACCCATTCGCGCAAGACAACCCATCGCCACACGAGCTTCCATCCGGCTTGTTCTGGTCTGCCGGGCAATCGGCTGAAGTGCCCGTGCAGTATTCGGCGGCGTCGCATCGCGTATCAACAGAAGGGCGACAGATCTGCGAAGAGGGTGCAAACGTGCACGAGCTCGAGCAACAGGCACTTGTGCCTGGGTCGCACTGAGCACCTGACGCCAGCTTGCATTGCGTAGTACAGCATTGAGATCCGTTGGGACCTGCATCGCACTCCTCTCCTGGTTCCAGAATGCCGTTACCGCACTGCTGTGTGCTCAAAGTGCTGCGCGCTCCAGGCGTCTGGATGCATGAAGTGTTAAGACCCTGTCCAATGAGCGAGCAGATATTGCCCAGCGAGCATTGACTGAAGTTCTGGATGTTGGCGCGTGATGATGGGTTCATAATGTAGGCTGCGTTGGCGTTGCAGCTGGATGTAGACAGTGGGCAACATGGTGCGCCACCTGCTTGAGCAGCATAATTTGAGTTGCTCGAGCAGCCGGTAGTGCAATCGTGAATAGCGCCAAAGTTGTGTCCCATCTCGTGCGCCATGACTTGCCATTGCTGTGTGGTGATGGAGCTGACGCCTGTTCCACTAACGCTCTGGCCGTCACTTGTGGATGCAGTCGCCATACAAAGAGTGCCAAGCCAGGCAACACCGATCTCGCTGCCCGAATTGCACGCCGTCATAAGATGCCAGAGCCCGATACCGTTGCCAGGCTGCTGGGCTCTCCATTGCGAAAAGGCACTGAGACGTTCGTCGATGCTGGCAGTGCCACAACCAATGTTCCAAGGAGCATCTTGGGTTGCTGAAGCTGGGCAGTTACCGGAGCGAACGTCGAGCTCGACTACGCCGATCGAGATGTTGAACGTGGAGCGGTACAGATTCGAGACCGAGTTCACGTTGTTGAGGATCTCTGTGCGAGCATCGTCTTGGCTGCCTCTTCGCTGTGTGTAAGCGCAATCTGATGCAATGCCTGCATAAACTACGCGCGCACTCCTCGGGCAGCCCGACGTAGAGCCAATGACGTTCTCATAGCTTCGGGTCGAGTTGCCGCCGTTGCCAATGTCATTGCCTGTGGCTTGTCTTCTGCGGAACGTGGGCTCGAGGTAGTCATCAAGGTCATCATGGTAGACGAAATCGTCTGTTGAGGCTTGTGGCGACTCGATGACATCTTGCTGGACAGGACGAGCAAAGAGATCATTCCAGCCAGAGAAGAGATCACGGCGAGAGAGTCGTGCTGGTGTTGGCACTTTGAAGAAGGAGTAGACAGAACGGCTTGAGGCGTCATTGTTGTCTTCGCTGAGCAAGAGTCGGTGATGGCTGTTGTAGTTGAGGACGTCGGACGAGCATCCCATGGCCACAGGAGATGCCTCGAATGTGCTTGTGTTGGAGCTGCGCAATTCATCTCTTGGCTCGTGGCTGATGTCAGAGTCTCGATGCACGATCATGGAACCTATCTGTAGTGCGCGAGGCTCCAACCAGGGATCATCCACTTGTCGTTTGGCCATGTAACTACGAGGAGTATCGATGTGGTGCACGTTGCCAAACCAGTCGAAGCTTCCTTCAAACATCGGCACTCCCGATACTGAGCCGTCATCGTGCAGCAGGATGGATGCTCGACCGACTACACCCAGGTCGCGGTCTTGGTAGACATCTCGAGCAACACCGGCACGGTCCTCCTCCATGCGTCGGAAGGAGTGCGAAGAATGTACGACCACACCGTGGTATGCAGGCACATCGCCGGGGTAAAGGGTCTCGGTCTTGCTGACATAATTTTGACCAGTGGTTTCATTGTGACCATAGTACCTGACTGTGGTACCGTCCGGATGCAAGAGGTCATGGTTCGGTTGGAGATGCAAGTTGAACTCTTGTTGGAAGGCACGGAAGCTGAGACGAAGAGGTGGGCGAGATGCACGCTCTGATCTGGATTGCAGTCGTGAGGCTGAAGATTGTGAAGATGATCTTGTGGAGAGTGTTTCGACCTTGATATCGCTTGTTCTCCCGATTCGCTGGAGTGGACCGTTCTGACGACTTCTAGCTGTAACGCTGGTCGATGTCAAGAGTACGGCCAGCAGCAGTGCTGCCAGCCATTTGAGCGCTGAAGCCGAGCGCATTTTGGTGGTTGAGGGTCGAGCAGGGGTTGATGAAGGCCGTTGTGAGGGTTGCAGATGAGGTCTTATCCTCCAATCCCACCTTCCGACAATGATGGTCTTAAGTCGTTACGGCAAGACTCCAAGTATCGAAACGTGTGTCTGAAGCAATCCTGCGATGACGATGGTTGCTCGTAACAAAGGCCGGCTGATGCCGTGCGAGGCTTGGCTAGTGTGACCCTTTTAGTCTGAGGCAGTGCACAATGACGCCTTGTGGTGTATGTTGAGGTAGGCAGAGGAGTTGTTTGGCGGAAGAGGAAGCCGATACCAAGACAAAGGACAGTTGCGCGAGAAGCGGCGGTAAAATGTTCCTGCACCGCCCTTTACGTCAGCGAAAGCGGGGCCAGAGTGATTGAGGCGGAAGTTGGGTTGCGGAACGGAGGAGGCGTAGAAGAGAATGTGGTAACGAGGTTGTAGACGAAGCTTGGACAAAATCGATTCGAGATGAGTCCAGGCTGTGTGACAAGTGCCAAGGCCAGAGCCTCGTGTGCGCAGGGTCTTGGCGTAACCGTAAGCGACTTTTTGTGCTTTGCCGAAGATTCAGACGCCGTCCAAGAGCCTGGCGTCACCAAAGTGCGAGCTGTGCCGTTTTGGAGAATCAGTCGACGTCTATGTTGTCAAGATGATGAGGAGTCAAGGGTGAAGAGGTGATGATGTGTGATGTCCACTACTGTCTTGTGATTCAAGGTGAGCAAGGCACAACAATGCTGCGAGATCCAGGGTCCTTGCAGGCGTCACAGCCATTCACCAGCACAAAGCGGGTCAACAGCACACACACACACACACACACCACACAGGCAGAGCGCTTCCTGCTGAAATTTCACGTCGATCGGAAGGCTTGGCTTGGCTTCGTGGTTCGCTTAAATTTCACCTCTCAACTCCACTCACTAAAAAGAGGGTTCGCTGCCTTGTCTCAATTCTGTGCTTCGCTCGAAACACACTTCTTGCTTGTGCCATGCTGTCGAAAGCTTACCAAAGCTGAGCTCGAAGTGCACGACAGGTTCAAGCCAAAAGCTGTTCGGCAGAGTCAGATTGGTATCTTCCGTGCTTGCAAAGTCAAGAAGCTTGCAGGCAAAGGTGGAATTCGATGTTCCAGAAAACGGAACGGGCAAGTCAGCTCAGCTCAACTCGCTAAATTGGTTTTGCGGGGAGAGACAGAAGAGAGATTCCTGCCGCTGCCAAACAAATCATTGATGAGTTACACATTGAGGCTAGCTGTGGTAGAATTCCCGGCCAACTGACTTATCCTTATGGAAACGCTGCAGCTGCAGATCGCTCCTTTCCATCTTTCACCGGTCTTCTCGTTCACATCCACACATTATAGGAATAGACTACTGGCGCCAATCAGAGCATGGGAGAGACCATGCTGCGGTTGCATCGGATGTGTCTCTCCGCATAATAAATCTTCTTTTCTAGTACCTGATTTATATACATCAATTGCTGGGAAAATTCTTCTTTC
>JAXQGJ010000536.1:0-13192 GCA_037039655.1 Pseudozyma sp. M118-08B | reverse complement strand
GCTGTTGTGCTCTCGCAGATTCGATCGGGTCAAAGGACGCATAACGATGAGTTTGACGACGTGGAGCGCTTGGTTGAGATCGAGAACGCAGCAGCTTCGTCTGGCGCCTCGACGTCCGCTGGCCTTTCTGGCTCGACCTCCATGACTCCTACGTCCGTCTCGGCGGATGGTGTGCCTTCGACAGCGAGAACAACAGCCGAACCAGGTCAGATCAAGTCTCTAAGCCGACAGAGGAGCTACTCTGACTCGATCGACCCTACTGCCGAACAGCGACGTCCCGGATCTAGTCACCATTCATCTACAGCTCCAGTAAGCCGCAAAGGTTCCATCGGCGCCAACCGAGGCGCACCTGCCGGTCGATCCGCGTACGCTCCATACGAAGGTCACCCTGCTGACCGGCCCAGCAGCGGCTCATCCAGCATCCGCGACGAAATGCCATCGGTCCTGCAGCCCACCAGCGGCGATCTGTCAGACGCCGACAGACCTGGTACTCACAACCGCATGCGTGGACACACCATTGCTGTTCATGACCCACCTTCGCAGCATCGTACCGGAAGGAACTCGGGCGAATATCCTGTCGAAGCTTATACATCCGTCCGACCTCCTCCTGTCTTGCAGACAAGTCCGAGGCCGCTTTTCCAAGCTCGTGGTCAGGCAGTCGAGGATATTGAGATGGAGCCTTCGGTTGCTCCTCACAAAGACTCGAGTCTTGTACTGCAAGAGGCTCGCGAAACGTTGGTGTCGAACAAGCAGCATCAGAAGCACTTAATGCAGTCGCAGATGGAGGCCGCTGCAGCTGACGATTCGCAGGACGGCCCGGGTAGGATGGCTATCCGAGGTCTGCTCAACAGCTAGTCAACAGCTTGACAGCAAAGTGCAGCAAAGTGCAGCATACCAGCGAGGCATGTCTGTCGATCCATCGGGTCTTGCCTGCGATAATCGTCCCGATTGCTTTCGATGACAGTCGGCTCTTGATAGCCTTAAAGGCTTTTGTCGACGTATCCCGCCCAACTTTCTGCCCCTTGACCCCCTCTCTATTCTCAGTGTCATCTCGGTGAACCCGTCCCAACTGATCTGTGCCGCACCTTTATACCCACACAGCATCGTATGGTTATGGGATTTTTTTCTGCAATTCATTATTTTCAGACATGAACCTCTTGAGTGAAGCTGAGCGTGACGTTTCCAACTCATACCAGTGAGCGGGGTTGCGGGGATTGTGGACATTCTGGTTCCAACGCTGACACGGAAGGACGGCACTGCCAATGAGATATTGTACATTACATTACATTACTGACTTGCCATCGGCATGCCAACGAGTATGCTATCGGTGATGCCATCGTCGATGACGTCTGCGTAACATGGTGTGCATCGGTGATTTTGGCGCCAAGTCAGCTTCATTGCGGAGTATGAACTGGATCAAGACCTTGGCTGATTGACAAATTACTGCTTCTTAGCGATAGAATTCCGTCAAAGAGACGGATGCACGTGGTGAAATGGAGCTTTCTGATTCGCTGGGAAGTCCAGGGTCCAGCCGCAATGCTAATTTGAACTCATACTTTGTCGGATGCTAACATGATTGCCTTTGACAGGATGAGCGTTGCTGAACAGCTCCTATCTTTTCGAAGATTGTAATTGTTCAAAAGAAGGTAGGATGCAACACGATGGAGACATCGGTAGAGGTTGAAGTATGAGGAAGGTGGGTAAGATAGATGTGCGCGGACGCAGCTGATCGAACCGTCGGGACATTTCTGACGTGGTTGTTCGTCAAGTTGCAGCGCTGAAGGCTAAGTTCGCCGGTCACGTAGGCTCTAGCATGCAAGCAAATACTCCCAAGAGCCAGCCAGCCAGCCTTTCTGGTCTCCACTCAAGATGGCTCAAGTATCTACGGAACTCATACGCAGTTAGACTCGAGATGATCATCCGAGCCGATCATCTCGGATTCGCGAAACTGGAGCCAAGTCAACGTGGTCATGCGTTCGGAGAACAAGGTACCGATGTGTGGATTTGAGACTGTACGGACCAGCTACGACCACGTTGCGCCTTCTTCCGTAACAGTATGAACCGTTTGCCAATGCTTACAGAGGCGGCGGAATCTACTTTGACTCTTGCCAGAGTGACGAAAAGTACTCGGCACTCCATACTGTGATTGTTTGCGGTGAAATTTCGAAGCTCCGATGCAGCTTGATGCTGTGATTTAGGCGGCCCTCGTGCTGGTTCCAACCTCCTTTGAGACTGAAATCGAGACTCAGTATGAAGCATGCTCACTATAGCCAGATGCTGTCACACTTGCAGCAGCCATAAGAACAGGATATAGGAACAGGATCAACAAAGTTTTGCAAAGCATCCGCCTAGCGAATGGCTAGTCAGGATGGCAGCTTCCGAGAATTCGACGCATGGATGCATTCGAGAGTCTAAGTGCTGCTAGATGAGAATACTTACGCTTTCGGACTCGCTTAGTTTTGTCTGGCTCTTTGTCTGGCTCGTTCGTCAGTCCATTGTTTCGGGCACCAGCTGGACTTCTTTCTCATCGATCTTAGTACTGCCTTCCTCATGGTCGCAATTTGCACTCGGAATAAGGCAACTGCTGGTGGGAATTGGCCGACAGGAGCTTGCGTTCTCGAAATTAACGGTCCTTCCGATGTCTACTAGTGCCAAGCCAAGCAAGCACTTTCGATCGAGGCAAAAGCTTGAAGCAGGCTGTCACAATTGCTTGACGATCTTGCTGCGAGCACATGCTGTCCATGCTGTCTCTCAATCAATCGCAACGACGCAACGAGACCGACGGCTGGACCGACCATAGGGAAGAGCTGTTTGATCTGTGATTGGTGAAAAAAAGGTGTTGAGGGTCTTGGACACGTTCCCTTGAATTGACGCCCTATGCAGCTTCTTGCTTGTTTGATTTTCTGAGATTTGTCTGGAATTCTACCAAAACCGCACACATGCACAGATGCACACTCCTCGACTCCGCCGTCGCCCTTTTCTGCCGGTCTCGTCTCTTGCTTTACTCCACCCGCTTCTCCTCTCGGCTGCTGCTGCTGCTGCTCTGTGCTTAGCGCAATTTGGCCCATTTCGATTTCAATATTTTTTTGAGAAGCATCCGTGCAGGCGAGGGTTGAAAGCGAAAGCCTGTCTGCTACGCTGCTGCTGCTGCTAGTGCCTTATCCCCACTCTCTTTCTCTATCTCACCACACTCTCGTCTCGAACATCGATCGGCTTCGTTTGTCGCCGACTCTTTCATTGTTCTTCGCTTCGCTTCAGCTTGCCCTGTCCACTGTCATCGCAGTGTTCAAGCGCATTTCACAGTCAAGCAACTGCCGGTTCCTGCCAAGTCGTCGTAACTGATCTTCGAGCACGGTCGCATCTGCAAGCCACTTGTTCATCTTCTCATTTGCGCTCCTTCCTCCTCCCAACCGCCCGCGGCTTCCATCTTTCTTCTCACCTCTCCACTCACCGATCCCTTGGGCTTCGACTTGCTTCCATCCCTCTTCAGTACCTGCTTCCTCTCGAGCCGGCTCATCTTCAGAGCCACACAGGTATCAAAGCAAACCGTTTTACAGCTTCCGTTACTGTCTCTTTGTTGCTATCATCGACAAACTTCTTCGGCTTCCATCGGCGACGACGACCAGTTATCATCGACTCCTATCTTCACCAGTACCGCCATCGGCTCATCCGCAGCTCATAGTGAGCTTGCACTCCTTCCAACCTCATTATCCACTTGCGATCAGTCCGTAGCGAGCTGCAGTCACCACTTCAACCCCGTCATCACATCCTGCGAGAGCCGCTGCTCGAGCTTCTGTCAACATGAAGTTCGGACGCACCATCAAGACCTCTCTTTACGCCGAATGGGCCGACAAGTACCTCCAGTACTCGGAGCTCAAGAAGGAGATCAAGAACCGCATGGCCAAGAACAATGGCACTTGGACCGACAGGGATGAAGACGAGTTCGTAGCTTTGCTTAGCGCAGAGCTCGATAAGGTCTACGACTTCCAGAAAGTCAAGGTAAGTTTCTGCAGTCACGTCGCTGTGTTTCTCGTTTCGCTTCGAGTCGAGCTGACCCTTTCAATTTTTCGTCGCATTGCTTCCTCTTTGAATAATATAGGTCTCCGAACTGACCGAGCGCATCAAGCAGGCTCAGTCCGAAGTCAATCTCCTTGTTTCTTCGCGCCCCAACTCATCCACTTCGCTTCCATCTCGTGCCAACTCTCGCCCCTCATCCCACGCAGGCTCCGATACCGAGGGAGACGACGCTTCCCACCGCAGGCGCAGGGGGCCCGATGGCAACGTCCATTATGCGGCTCACGATGCAGGTTCCGATGACGAGTTCGACACCGACACTGAAGACAGCGATGCTTACGAGGAGCGCTTCCTTGAGCTGGAGGAGCGCCTCGCTATTATCATTGCAGACGTCCACGATCTTGCCCTCTTCACCAAGCTCAACTACACTGGTTTCCACAAGATCGTCAAGAAGCACGATAAGCAAACTGGCCGACTGTTGCGAAAGGAGTTCGTCCAGCACTACCTCTCCTCCCGACCCTTTTACAAGGAGAACTACGATCAGCTTATCGTCAAGCTCTCTAAACTCTTCGACTTGGTCCGCACTCGTGGTAACCCAGTTCAGGGTGACTCCAGTGCCGGTGGAAACCAGTCCGCTTTCGTTCGTCAGACCACAAAGTACTGGGTCCACCCAGATAACATCGTTCCTCTTAAGCTCATCATCCTCAAGCATCTTCCCGTTCTTGTCTTCAACTCTGAGAAGGAGTTTGCACAGGAGGATGCCGCCATCACCTCGATCTACTACGACAACGAGGACCTCGAGCTCTACTTGGGACGTCTTGAGAAGACCGAAGGTGCCGAAGCTATCCGTCTGCGTTGGTATGGAGGTATGGACAACAAGCAGATCTTCGTCGAGCGAAAGACGCACCGTGAGGATTGGACCGGTGAGAAGTCAGTCAAGGCTCGTTTCCCCATCAAGGAGGAGAATGTCAATGCTTGGATGAAGGGAGACTACACCATGGACGAGACCTTCGAAGCGCTTCGCAAGAAGGGCAAGAAGTCCGATAAGGAGATCGACTCGATGCTTCAGCTCGCCAACGAGGTGCAATACTCGGTGCTTACCCGCAAGCTTCAACCTGTCATGCGCAGTTTCTACAATCGTACCGCCTTCCAGCTTCCCGGTGATGCTCGTGTTCGTATCTCGCTCGACACCGAGTTGACCTTGGTACGTGAAGACAACTGGGACGGTCGTCAGCGTGCTGGCAACAACTGGAGGCGTATGGACATTGGCATCGACTACCCTTTCGAACAGCTCCCCGCCGAGGACGTCGAGCGCTTCCCTTACGGTGTTCTCGAGGTCAAGCTTCAAACTCAGTTGGGTCAAGAACCACCTCAGTGGATTCGTGACCTTGTCTCGTCTCACCTTGTCGAAGCTGTACCTAAGTTCTCCAAGTTCATTCACGGTTGCGCTACCTTGATCTCGAACCGCGTCGACCTGGTTCCCTTCTGGCTTCCTCAGATGGACACCGACATTCGCAAGCCTCCTTCCAACAATCTTGCCATCGAGCGTCCCAGCTCCATGCTTCACAGCCCTGCTGGTTCGTCGCGGCCAGACACTCCGGCTTCGAACTCGGGTCACGCTGCCTACCATGAGCCCGTTTCAGAAGACGAGTTTGACGGTGTCGATGACGATCAGCTCCGTGGACACATCATGGCTGACGAGACGCACGAGGCTGATAATGTTGGCATTTCCGCTTTCGACCCTCGTATCCGAGAGGCGAGAGAGGAGCGTGAGCGCAACATCCAGCTGCGTCGCGAAGAACTCGAGAAGCAACGCCGTGAAAACCCGGATCAGGCCACCAACTTGGCCGGAGGCATGCTCGCCGTTGCATCAGCGACCGTTGCTGCAGGTCGACGATTGTCGACGACGAACAAGAAGACTGCTGCACCTACCCGCGATGAGATCCTTGCGCCATCGCATCGATACGATCAGAACTTCTTCTCCAAATTGACGCCCAAGAACATTCAACGACTTTGGAAGACCAAGGGCCACAGTCACGAGCACGACGACGAGCACACTGACGCAGAAGAAGCCGACGACGAAGACGATCCCGTCCGTCGAGCCCTCGAAGGTCAAGATGAAGAAGTACCGCGCGGACCCAATGTGGAATACGTACGAAACTTCCATGCCCAACCCGGCAAAAAAGTATCCGTCCCTATCCGCATCGAACCGAAAGTCTACTTTGCCAACGAACGCACCTTCCTCAAATGGCTCGAATTCAACGTTTACCTCTCGGCCCTTGCCGTCGGGTTACTCAACTTTTCGTCGCCTACAGATAGGACGGGATTGATCGCGAGTTCGTTCTTCACCATCGTCGCGCTGATCGGAATCGCTTATTCGGGAATCATCTTTTTGATCAGGGCGATAAAGATTAGGAAGAGGGAAAGTAGCCATATCTACTTTGATGCCTACGGACCGACGATTTTGTGCATCGCGATTCTGTCGGCGGTGGTGGTGAACTTCGTGTTAAGGTTCTTGGAGAGTCATGAACATAGGAGTCGTAGGGGGGTGCTCAATTGACCAACGTAGGCTGAATTCGCATCGATTGCTCTCGTCATTTTTGATGCGGGATTAAGCACATGTAAATAGGCACATACGGTTCAAGTTTCCTCACTTTTGCAACTTTCATTTCTTCGTCATATGGCGAGTGTTCGAGATGTCGCAGTGTGGATCAGTGTGATTGTGACGACGGCTGGAAGGGAAAACAAAGGACCATACATACCACACATAATCACATGCGAAGTGAGACAAATTGAACAAAAGTGGATGTGACAGTTGCTAACGTAACGAACAGAAATGATCTACCTTTGGCAACACCAGGGGTAAGCGAATGACCCGCAAACGCCTTCCTTTTAATGGATCCTCTTCTTCGCAGTTTCAACATGCTTTCTCAACCTCCTACTCTTCTCCCTTAGACTTGCGTTCTTTTTGCTCCTGACTGACCAACTCCTTGCAATCATCTGGAAGTTCTTCGTCTTTTGCTTTTCCCTATTGGTACTCGAACTTTCCTTTTCTTTGTTCTTTTTGCCTTTTTTACTGCCGTATTTCTCCCTATCTTCACGACCCTTTTCGATGGAGGCTATCCTATCGTCGTAGGTTGCTTTGGCCTTTTTACGTGGGCCTAGAATGTCGTATTCGTCCAAAAAGGCTCCCCCGTTAGCGGCGGAGGAAGAGGAAGCAGTGGTACGTTTGAGAGATTTCAGCTCTTCAAGTTGACGTTTCGCACGGTTACCAGCAAGACCGCCGAGAGAAATGGCTTCTTCAGCCGCAGCGATACGGAGTTCGGTGAGCTTGGCAAAATCGGCAGGGGTGAGGATTTTGGTGGTGGCGAGTTTGGAGATGTGCGATTCTTCGGCGGCGAGCTTTTGCTTGAGTTCACTCGCCTTCCCACCAGTAGCGGTGGTAGTAGCATCAGCATCAACATCGTCCTCGTCGTCTTCGGCATCCGAATCATTAGCAGCATCGTCGTCTTCGGAAGATTCGGAATCGGAAGTGGCAACGTCAACTTCACCCGCTTCGCGTCGAGCTTGGCGTTCCGCTTTGCGTGAAGCACGCGCACGTAGCTTCTGCCTCTTCTCACGGGCGGCGAGAAGACGTTCTTTGACGGTCCGTTTTTGTTTGCGCGTCTCTTCGTCATCGTCGGAATCCGAATCCGAAAGTCGAAGGACGCCATCTTCATCATCGCTAGAAACGTTGATCCACCCATCTTCGGATTCACCATCCGAATCATCCTCCGACTCTTCTTCCCAGCCTTCCCATCCTTTATCCTCTGCATCCTCGCCATCCGAGCCGTCACCACTGCCGGCAGCAGCCTTACGTGCTTCTTCCTCCTCCAAATGCTTCTCAAGCAAATCGATACCCTGAATACCCTTGATTTCTTCCTGGTCAACACCGAAAGGTGCAGCTGCTTTGCCTTCTTGAACGGCCAAAGACCCCATCTTACCACGCTCCTTCTTCTTCAACATAGCAGGATTCACCTCTCGGTAGAGCGCAAGCAGACCTCTCGAAGCAGCACAAACACCCTTATCTTTACTCTTCCTATAACTGATCAAATCTTCCAAAAGCGTCTCCTCCATCGCCCACGGTTGACGTCTGCAGATCTCCCTCACACTGTTAATGCCCGCAGCTACGACTTCGGAGCTGACACCGGGGTGAACGAATGCATCGGAAAGTTTGCGCACCACGGGCGTAATCACGTCGGGCGGGGTTTGATCGTGTACGCTCTGCGCCAGGGAGACGAGGATATGAGTAATGTGCTGTTGATGAGGAGCCAAGTATTTGACGACGTAAGAGTAGAAGCTGAGGACGCAAAGCTTGTGTGCACCCATCACACGACTGAGCAGCTGCATGAGGCGGATCTTGATTTCAATCGTATGACGCTTCTCGCGATCTCCACGGCTGAGGTTGTCGAAGAGCTTCTCGCCAAAGTTTTGCGGATCGTTGAGGAGGTAGAGTGCGGCGAAGTTGCCTATGTCTTTGCCGTTGCCGTCGAGAGCATTTTCGGCTTTGGCCCTCTTCTTCTTCTTGGAGAGGGCAGCGGCAGCACGCATCTTCTTATCTCCACTGCGAGTTTTCTTCTTGACTTTGCGCTGATGCATAAGTGCGTCTACATCGGGACCCTCGTCGTCGGAGTCGGATTCCTCGGCGTCGTCTTCGGCAGAGTGGAGGTCGCCGAGGAAGAATCGTACGGCGGAAGACTGAACGCGTGGATGAGGATGGAAACAAGCGAGAGCGAGGAGGGAGACGGTCTTACTATCGGTCCAAATTTGTTTCTTCCACAAGTTGGCGGCGAGGCGAACGGCCCATAGCGCTTCCGTCTTTCCAGCAGACTGCCCCTTCTTGGGTGGCGGCAACGCCGAAGCACCCGAAGAAGCATCGATACCCTTCTGAACGATACCAAAAAGCAAACCCTGTACAACGCGGTTCAGCCTATGGTTTTTGGTCTTCGCATTTGCATTCTTGATATCTTGCAGAATCGTCGCCTGCACCGACGTCCTGACCGCAGCCGAAGTTGTGACGCTGAGCAAGGGGAACAAAGTCTGCAACAACTCCTCGGAAGTAATCACATCCCTGTTCCTCAACAGGATCAAACTCCGTAAACAACTCGCCCTGATATCGGGACTTAACGCCGAATGATGGTTGAGCAGCAGATCCGACAGATGTCCCGGCAGCTCCCTCGTGATCTCCGGATAGCTCGGCGCCAATTGCGTAACGAATGAGATCAGCGAGACAAACTTGCTTGCCTGATCCTTGTTGATCCTTACCCCAGCCGAAGCGACGCCGCTCGGGTTGGAAGCATCGAGATCGGAAGCAAAGATGCTCCTCAACGATTGGTAGTGATTCCATTGGGCCGAAAACTCCTCGACGTAGGCCTCAGGTTGACGCTTGAGCAAGTTTTGCAGAGCTGGCAAGTTGTCAGCGTTCAAAAGACCTCTTGCTCTACTACGATGGATGAGGCCGCCTTCGTTGACGAGTGGGCTCGCCTTGACGACGGCTGGTGAAGTTGTGTTGGGCATCGTTTCTCTTCCTTTGTCACTGCCTAGCTTTGCGGGCTGTTTGCAAGGGTGACGAGAAAGTAAGGAATGATGGCGGTAAAGGAAAGGGTAGCGGAGAAGGCAAAGTTTGGTGCCGCCCCACACGCACACTTCTCTGAGCTGTTGCTGCAGAAAGAGAAAAAAGCGGGCGAGCTGAGGCAAAATTTCCGACTTTTTCTTTCGACCCTGACCCTGAATTTCTTGACCTCAGAAAAGAAGGCAGCAGACCTGTACAACGTCCAAGCTCGGAAGACGGAATTGGCAAATTGGTGCTCAGTGAGCTGCAAGGAAGAAAATTTCGAGATTTTTTGGCTTCTTCGCTGAGAGCAGCAGTGGAGAAGGCAACAAAGCTCCAAGGTTGAGGATGAGACCCTGAAGGTGAGCAAAGAACTAGTACAGCGATGTATCGCTGTTGCTCCTTGCAGACAGAACTTAACTTTTGACCATAGCAATACGCCATCAGCTTCGTTCAGCGCATAGCATTCTCTCAAGATGGACGACAACGACGATGGGCTCATGCTCAACTTTGCACCGGCCTCTGCATCGCCAGCTGGCCGACCGAAGCAGACAGCCAAGGCTCGATTTGCACAGAAGAGGACAGCTCAACAGCAAAGGAAGAATGGTCCTCGCCAGAATGGAGCAAGTGCTTCGGACAGTGCTGCAGATGCAGTTGCGGCGGCTATGGCAGCTCGCCCTGCTGCATCCGTTGAAACCACTACTGCTGCTTCAAGCTCAAGAGGAAGTGTTGGATCTGCACCGCCGAGGAGGCAAAGAGTTGAACCTCAACCAGCGGCAGCAGTCACTTCAAACGGGTTGAGCGCTCCTAGATTCGATCCTCGATCAGCTACCGCAAAGACAGCGCCATCTTTCACTCGACCTACAAAGCCTACATCCTCAGTCGCTCTAGCACCACGAAAGTCCGCCGCATCCGCAGCCTCACAAGGTAGCTCCTCTGCTGCTGCTGGACCTTCGACGTCGGCGCCGAAACAGGGCAAGGAAGGCATCGTTAGCACACTGTTTCCTGCTCACGGAGTGCTCGAAGACGCAAATTCTGCCTCTGTTCCCTCCACTCGCAAGGCTTACGATCCAACAAATGCACCATCGGCAGGATCCGATTTCGAATCACTCGGGCTCGACCCTCTGCTCGTTTACCATTTGGCATCCAAAATGAAGATCGGATCCAACCCCACATCCATTCAAAAAGCGGCTCTCCCACATCTCTTGCATCCCGGTCTCGATCGCGATATCTTAATTCAAGCACAGACAGGTTCAGGAAAGACGCTCACCTACCTCCTCCCTATCGTGCAAAGTCTCTTGCCACTCTGCGAAGAATCTTTCATCGATCGATCCGTTGGAACCCTCGCCATCGTCTTGGCACCGACGCGCGAATTGGCCCGACAGATCTATGAAGTTTTGGAGAAGCTAATCAACTTGGCACTCAGTCTCAAGGAGCAGAACGAAGACGGGGAAGGTACGGTCAGGAGGACCAGATGGCTCGTTCCAGGTTTGCTGTCCGGTGGTTCCACCAAGAATCACGAGAAACAGCGATTGCGTAAGGGTTGCCCCATCTTGGTTTCGACACCGGGAAGATTGTTGGATCATCTGCAAAACACATCCAGCTTTGACGTCGGAAAGTGTAGATGGCTCGTACTAGATGAAGCTGATCGACTTCTCGAGATGGGTTTCGAGGAACAGCTTACGGGTATCGTCAAGGCATTGGATGGTCGCCGAAACCTCGCTTGCACTGCAGCAAGGCAAGCTATGCCCGGGTACGAAGAAGGTGTGGCTCCCGGCGACGCAGATTACATTCAGGACCAAGATGTGATGGACACTCTCGGTATGACCTGGTGGTCGCACGCTAGGAGAGTCGTTCTCTGTTCCGCAACGTTGGACGAGAATGTTCAAAGCTTGGCCGGCAAGACGCTCATCAATCCCAAGATCATTCGTGGTGTCAAGGACGATACTCCCGCAGCCAACGGAGCAACAGCCTCAGCATCGTCGTCGGATGCAGAGAAGGAAGACGGTGTAGTCGCCAAGAAGGAGCCACTCAAGTTCGCCGCACCTGCCCAACTCGCACAGAGCTTCGTCACCACTCCACCCAAACTCAGGCTTGTCACCCTCCTCTCCCTCCTCCGTGCCTACATCTCCCGTGCTCGTCGACAAGCCGACCACGCCGACCTGACCGTACGCCAAGCAGGTGCTGGAAGGGTCATCGTCTTTATGAGTTGTACCGACTCGGTTGACTTTCACTACGCTGCGCTCGGAGGAGCCAAGATGAACGCCGAAGAGAACGATCCCAACGCTGCAGCCGACACCAAGGGCGATGAGGACGAAAAGCTCCCCGCCCATACCAACTCGGAACTCATCCCTGGCGTACCTATCTTCCGACTCCACGGTTCTATGAGTCAACAGGAACGTATCGCGAGCTTGAAAGGTTTCTCTGGCACTGCAACCAAGAAAGAAGCTGCTGAGATTGCGCAGGTTGGATTCCAAGGGAGCATTTTGCTCTGTACCAGCGTTGCCAGTCGTGGTCTTGACCTTCCCGACGTAGGATGCGTTATCCAACTCGACCCACCCACCGAAGGAGGCATCGAAGAGTACCTCCACAGAGTCGGTCGTACTGCACGTGTAGGCAGATCAGGCGAAAGCTGGCTCATGGTCCTACCACAAGAACTTCCTTGGGTCACCAACGTTCTCGAAGCGCAAATGACGATCCAACCCACCACTTCCTCCGCTCCCGACGCCACTGTGGACTCCAAAAACCAAGGCCACGCCGCCAAAATCAACCCTGCATCCATCGAGCTCGTACTTCAACAAGGTTTCGGCGGCTCATCGGGTACATTGGAGTACCAATCTCGCGCGACAGGCGTGCAGCTGGCTTTTGAACGATGGGTCATCTCGGGCGAACGACCAAGTTTGCTCGCTCGCAAAGCATTCCTCTCTCACGTCAGGGCGTATGCAACCCATTCGGCGGAAGAGAAGCAGTACTTCAACGTAAGAGCTTTGCACCTAGGTCACCTCGCAAAGGCCTTCGCTTTGCGTGAAGCTCCTCGATCTCTCGGTGCTAAAAGCTCCGCTATCGCTGCTGCCTCCACTTCCTCATCCAAGATTGCGTCTATGGAAAGCAAAAAACGCACTCACGCGGCTACTTCGGATTCAGACTCTTCCTCTTCCTCTGACGAAGATGACGATGAAGACGGGGGATCAGATTACGAATCACGCTCCACCAAGAAACCCAAACGATCCACCACTACACAAGGAGACGGGTTCGAACTCAGCAAGGAAGCCCTACGAGCCCTCACCGCCGACATTGTCGCCAACGCAGACGGCTCCAACCGAAGCAAGAAGCTCGCCCGAGAAGCAGCCAAAGCCGCGGCAGCGGCGGGTGTTGCCGGTGAGAAAGCAAAACAGACGGATGCAGAATCGAGAATGTACGCCAAAGTCAGGGCGTTGGGTAAGATGTCGAAAGCGCATGGTGTGTTGGGGGCGCATGGAGCGGATGAGTTCCAGATTGCGTGATGGCGAATATTGTATTTTAATCCTAATTTTTCTCCATATTCAATACCTGTTTTAGTTCCAAGCATATCTTCAACAATTACAGCTG
>JAXQGJ010000535.1:0-13129 GCA_037039655.1 Pseudozyma sp. M118-08B | reverse complement strand
GCGACATGAATTTTGTCTTTTGCCGTCCCGCCCGCCGCGCGCAGGGAGCGGGCGACAATATTGGCCCAGTTATCAATGGACAGCAAGCCGTTCAGCAAAGAGACGGCTTTGGAGGCGTAGCGAAGCTTGTCCTGCTCCAACTTCTTGTTTCCGCTTTCAATACGGAGTGTGTGAGCGTACAGCAGAACGAGAGCCTTGCGGATCGAAGGGTTCTTGAAAGAATTGATAAGATGCCACTCGGGGCCGAAGTCTTGCAGACGCTTACGAACGGCTGATTCGAGCTGAGCAAGAGATGCTTCATCGCGATATTTAGGACCAGCTTTGTCGAGTTTAGCATCGGAGAACTCTTCCGAGATGGCAAGAAGAGCAAAAATGCGCGATGCGTTGGTGTCGTCTCTCAAGTGTTGGAAGTAGGTCTGTGCGGTCGAGTTGACGATTCCATCCTTGGTCTTGGAACGCGATCCGTACCACCATCGTGCGACAAGATAAGGAAGTCCCACACCAAAGATGACAGCGTAGATTCCAAGAACGTAAATGTTGTTCTGGCTTTCAACGACCCATCGAGGCAAAGCGATACCCATGGACATCTCTTGCTTTCCATCAGGATGGCCGTAAAGCTCGAAGTTCTTTCGGATGGTTTCATCGGTCAAAGCTTTGTAAGCTTTTGTGAGTTCGATGAACTGTCCCTCAACTTCTTCTTTGGTCTGGTTTTCGCCGACGACGATCTTGTCTGGGTGGAACTTGATGGAGAGCTTCTTGTAGTGTTTCTTGATCTCCTTCTCCGTCGCCGAAGCAGCGATACCCAAGATCTGGAAAGGGTCGTAGACAGCATGCGAAGAGTTGGCTGCCGTGTTGAGAATCACCTGGAAGAGGTAAGCGACGACACCCCATCCTGCGAGAACGAAGACAGCCTTGGGGCTGATTTGAGGGTTGAGCAGCGAGCGCTTCTTCGAAGAGCGAATAAGGTCAATCTTCTGTCCTCGTGCATCCCATGATCCTTTACGCGAAGAGTGCGAACGAGAAGGTGCGAGCAACGAATAGGTGAGAGGTACAAGAAGAAGAAGCAAGAAGGTCAGGACAAAGGTAAGGAATTGTCCTCCTTCCTCGTCATACTTGTACTCTGCCATCTTGACGAAGCGAGATGGTGCGAATTATGAGGATAGTGATGGTGTTGTGTGGAGAGGGGAGCAGAGGTGGAGAGGAAAGGGTTGCTTGAGCCGTGCAGGATGCCAAGTTTGAGAAGGAGAGAGAGGCTCGTGCTGGCTGGCGGTGAACAAATGAAATTGGGTGAGCTGGAAGGCATGTGAGTTTTGTATTCTCCTTGCATTTCTTCCACTTCAACTCGCAGTGACTGTTTGAATTGCGATTTGAACCAAAATGATAGCCGTTGCAGCCATCGATCGGGATTTAAATGAGCATCGAAAAGACCGATGAGATGGATCGTGCAATTGGACCCTTTCCTCCGCCAAAAATATGAACGCGCGGCTGAGTTGTGCGTGTGTGTGTAAGTGACGCGTCGTGCAGTAGTCGTGCGAGATCAACACTTCTCATCATGCCAATCATCTGATCATCATCATCTTCATCATCATCATCATCATCGATCTCGTCATCTGAATCTATCTTCCATCAGTCTGTCATCATATACCCTCGAGCTCTTCTCAACTTGCTCAGAAGCGTACAGTTGATGCGCTGCACACCGGCATCATGAGCTGCAATACCGCCGATAGCGATCAATACAATCGAGACCCTGGCTCGACTTCAACAGGTCTCTCGGCTGTCGACGGTGACGCTACCAGCCTCTTCGAATACATCGTTCGCGACAAAGTATGGGGCGCCAATCTCGATCCACCAGAATCAGCCAAGAACGTCATCAAACCATGGCACGAACGTCTTTCAGCCGAGCCTTCAACCCAGTCGAATGTCGATGATCAGCTCGCAATCACTGTCCCTTTCACCTGTCCTGTTCGCTTGAAGTCAATCCTCATCAACACCGGCACAGGTGATTTTGCTCCTACCCGATGTCGTGCCTTCGTGAATCGTCCGGATGGTGTCGACTTTGACGAGGTAGAAGCAGCGACAGCTGACGAACATCCAGTCAATCTTTCGCCAATGGTAAATGCAGCTACGCTGGGTGGAATAGGAAGCGGAAAAGCACAAGCCGACTTTGCGTTGCTACGAGGTCAGGAAGGCGTAGTGGAGTATCCAGTCAGTGTTGCTCGATTCTCCAACACAAACTCGATCACCATCGTCCTTTCTCATTCCAACGCTACGACTCTGTCGCGCTTCTTCTACCTTGGTTTCCGCGGTACCGCGCTAGTGCTCAAAAGCGAGCCAGGGGAAAGGCTCAATATCGGAGCTGCCAACTCAGCAGACCGTTCGATCGATGGTTTGAAGGAAAAACGCGGGGCAAGTCAAGGTCTCGCAGGAGGAAGCAGGACAGGCACACCCACCTCGTCACCAAGATATGTGGTGAGCGACCATGAAGCAGCACAGCGAATAGCAAGGATGGCCAAAGGCGGCAGTTCAAGCAATCATGGGGGCGAAGTTAGGCGCTCACCAAGAAGGAGCAGGACGTCAACACCATCCGCAGCGCACGAGACAGAGTCACCGACTACAACGCCAACGCGCAAACGCACGCGAGCCTCCAGTGGGAACGGCGAAGATGACACAGAAACGACACCTCGCGCTTCTCGCAGTGAAACAAAGGCTCGCACTCCCGCAAACGCTCCTCTCGCTTCGCGCACTCCTCAGACCGCTCCGGCGCGGAGTCGACCCTCCATCGCAAGTGATTCGGCGTCTCATGCACAGACATCTCGTGGAACAGCGGAATCTCAAACAGCGTCGGCAGCTGCAACAGCATCGAACGATCCTTCGCGTCGGAGATCTCTGTCTCAGCCACCACCGAACGATGTTCTTCTTCGTCAGCTGCAGGCTAGCACCATGACACCTTCAGCCAAGTATGCTGCGGCTCAGCGTCAAACCCGCACCCCCTCGCAAGCTGTCCTCACCACCACACCCGGTCGTCGCATCCTCGGCACACCGCGTGCAGGCTCTTCCTCCGCCAACCCTTTCACCTCGCACCAGCAACAGGGTGTACAAACACCAGGCACGGATAAACGTCGCAAACGCAACGATGCGCTTCTAGCAAGTGCTCAGCGTACACGCGAACGCAAAGCCGCTTCTTCTCGAAAGAGTCTACTCTGGGGCGGCGTTGGAGGCTGGGCCGGTGGACGAGAAGAGTCTCCAATGGACTTGCTTCGTCGGCTTGCCCGTGCGCCTGGCTTCATTGCTCCGCCTACTCCTTCGGAAGACTCGATTGCCATGCCACCACCTGCTGCTTCTCGCCTTGGTCGAACTAGCACAGCCAGCACCGCCAGTGCCTCTTCTTCTCGTCCACGTGACAGCGCAGCTTCAACATCAGCACGATCCTCGCTCGCCAGAACAATGCTCGTCCCTGGTGAGAGCGTCCCCGGCGATCTCACGCGGGATAGCAACGTCAGCGATTCGGTTGAAGCAGACGAGTCTCTGATGAGCCCCGATGACAGGTCCAGATCGAGGTTGAGCGATATGGGAATTCCCCGTCGCGCATCAGGGATGGGACTGGTGAGAGGAGGAATCTTTGCAGCCATGGCAGATCGCCCTACGAAGGCTTCGCGCATGTCCACAGGTTCGCGAGTATCGTTCGCTGAACAGCCCTCCCCCTCATCTTTGCGGTTCGATGATCTGTCCACAAGCAGGAGAGAAGACGAACTCGAGCGATCGTTGCAACAACAAGGAGGAGGGTACCAGAGCTTTGTTTCCGCTTCAGGTATTGATTTGGCTACAGCTCGTGCTATTAGAAGACTCGACGATCTTACTCGTCAAAGCTTCTTCTCGGAAGATGGACACTTGCAATTCGATGACGAAGATGATGACGACGAAGAGGATGGAGATGACGAGGAAGCAGGCGATCAATCTGATGCTCGGAGAAGAAAGGGTCTAGGCAGATCAATGTCGGAGCCTCTTGACGGTGAGAGCTCGGTTGTCATCTTCGACGACTCCTTCGGCGGTGACGTTGATGATTATCCTCAGCAAGCAGGCAGTGAAGAAGATGAAGTATCCGACTCGCTTCCTCTGGAAGCCGGCGCTGACGCAACCGCCGACGACGACGATTCTGACGGCGAAGCACGTCGTCTCGCTGCTGACACCTCTACCACCTCGCTACCACCGGACGCAACTACTTCCTTCTCCGACGGCGGCGCTGCCGCTGGTGACGACAGCAGAGTCTCACGCGTCTCCTTCGCAGACACTGCCAACGAAGTCTCTTTCCAAGTCGATGACGCTTACTCTTCGGACGAGGATGTGCAATACGGTCTTTCTTCCGCAGCCGAAGTCGACGAAGGCGACGTCGACGATTCGGAGGAAGAAGGTGAACAGTCAACCCGACGCCTTGATCTGCTCGATCCAAAAGACCTCAACGCATTACTCAAGAGGCGAATCGTCAAGAAACGCAAATCTCGCATCTCACCAATCACGGGTGCCCCCGTCCCACCGCTACCCACCTCAGTCATGCGAGACATCTTCTCATCGTTCCTCACGCCTTCGTCTGCTTCCACCCATTCCTCTTCTTCTCTTTTGACCTCTTCTGGCGGAGGCACATCGAACAAGAGAGCCAAACTCGACCCTGCTGTGATGGAGGAACTGGACAGAGCAGCGCACGACTTTTTCTCCGATTTCGCCACCAACCTTCTCACCCAAGCACGCACCCGCACGTCGCGCAAATCGACCGATGCGGTGCTGACCATCAACGAGGCGGACGCAGTAGCGGTGTTGAAGCGGCAAGGCAGGGTGACGCAGAGGCACGATGCAAGTTCGTTGGCGCACAAGTTGTTGCCGAGGGAAATGACGGATTTGATGGAGTTGAGTCGGTGGGCGAAAGTGGGGACTGTGCAGACGACGCTCGGCGCTATGCTGGGAGGTGGGAAGAAGAGGGCAGGAGGAGGAGGAGGAGGGAAGAGGGGAAGGGGGGAGGAGAGTATTGCTGAGACAACGGCTGCTACGGAAATCAGTCTCGATGATGACGTGGAGGAGGATGAGTCGATGTAACAACTGAACACACTTCAGACAATCCTAAGTGCTCGACACCTTTTTTTTCACTGTGAGTTGAGATATTTAAGTTCATGTTGGATGAATTGAAAGTGTGCAGATTGCGAAAGGTGCCAGCAAACCTACATTGACGTGTGAAGGACGAGAGCATGACGAAGGTTTCCAACTAGCCATTGTAACCAGGGGGGCAGGAGAAGCCTGAAACACACATGCTCTTTGTACTTTGTACCACGACAGTAAGGAGAAGGGGGGGATGGAAAGAAGGTGTTAGTCTCCGCTTCATGTGAGCTCTTATTTTTTAACGACAAGGTTGGTATTGGAGCTTTTGAGAGCATCATGATGGGTGGTGCGTAGACTTACTTGTCATAGTTGGTACAGCAAGTGGAATAGACATCGCAATCGTCTTGATTATGGCATTTAAGATCGGCGGGGTTGTTTTTGTGTGCCATGACAAGGGCCATGTTGGAGGCCAAGGCGAGAATGATGGTGATCAAGAAGGGGGTGGAGCGCATGATTGAGCGAGTTCAGAGAGATAGAGAAGCAGAATGTAATGGTAAGCTGGTGTGAGGTCGAGGCATCGAGGTAGATGGAGAGGCTGTAGATATACCTTTTTCCTCTCGCCCAACGACACAGCAAGGAGACGGCATGGCAAAGTGCGGTAAGCTTTTCTTGCTTGACCTCGAGCAGACCAAGTTCAAGTTGCGGCTTAGGCCAAATTTGTCACCAGCCTTTGTCTCATGTGGCAAAATGTCGTCATTGCTCTCCATCATGGTGGCGAAAAGTACCCTACGCTCCTACGTGGCGTTGACTCAAAGTAGCGAGGATGTCTGACTAAATCATGCTGACAGAACGTCGTTTCCACGGAACCACCTTGGGCTGTGGAAAGCAACAGCCGCATGCAGGCCGACGGAGGGGCAGTGGGAGCGTCTGGTTGAAAAGTGCTGCTCTCGCTTCATATGGCTGTGGGAAGTGATGACGACGGTTGCAGCCATCTTTCGTCCCCGTCATCGCAAGGCGATTAGCCATTGTGGCTCTTAAACGGTTGGCAACTTTGCTGATGTATCGAGCTAGACGCCTCGTACCAGCCATTGTGCAAGGTGTGGGAAAGCGGGAGATAATGTAGCCGCTACTGCTGAAGCTTGCTCTGTTTCACCTTACCATTTGGACTTGGTAAGGTCGCTGCTCATGAATACTGACTGCTCGAGCACAGACACAGAAACATTTAGCAATGACGCTCGAGGACGCAAATATCATGTCGAAGTCACACCCAAAAGAAGTTGCAAAAAGTGACTGGACTGCATCACGGAAGCAATGACGTTGTGCAAATGTACACAATCATTCGATAAGGAAGCAAGATACTGGATTCGTAGACCATTCTCCAACTATCCCGCCACGTCTCAAACCCTCATGAGCCATTTCTAAGGAGGCAGACTACCAGGAGGGTAGTATCCGGCGGGGCAACTGCTATAATAGCACATGCTGCTGTCTCTGTTGCGATTCACAGCCGAAAGAAACATTCGTGAAGCGTGTCAGCCGCGCACTCCTTCTTTTGTATCACGAAATGTTTGGTTTGGATTTGGTTTACTGACTTTGTGCCAGCCGTACAGCAAGTGTAGGTCGCATCACAATCGGCGTTGCTGTAGCATGAGAAATTGTTAGCCTGCGCCACAACAGCGGCTGCTTTGCAGGTAAGGGCTAGCACGGTGGCTAGGGTGAAGGTGAAGGTTCGCATGGGATGAATCGTTTGGTTGAAGAGATGAAAGTTGAAATTGAGACGATCAGTGGTGTCAAAAGGACAGAGTCGCTTCTCGCTTAGGATCGACAGGGGATAAAAACTGGCGGACTTTCCTCAGAGACTGTTGGAGCGACCCCCTGAGAGCGGGACACGCAAAAGAGGTGCTCCATCGGGAGTCTGGACCGCTTCATTTCCTCGAGGTCTGTAGTGGCGCTCTGTTGGCGTGGGCAACGGTTCCACGAGTCCCATCGTCGTCTTTGTGGGCGATGTTGCCGACAACAAGGTATCTTAAGTGCCAGGACAACTAGGCTTGTCTTGAATTTGTCGTCGGTGGGGCGAGAACCATTGCTGCTCCGCCTACCGAGATGCAAAGGTGGGGGTTGTGATGAGCTTTGAGCCAAAGCCTGATGCAGTGCTCAGCAGTGCGACGGATGCAGTACTTTACATTGTTGTCCTGACTAGCAGCGCCCCCCATACTTTTCTTTCGTGGATAGACAAAAAGTGTCGTCGTGACCCCACAACAAGGCATGTGGCGCAACGGTGTGGTGCGTCGTAGGCCACAGTGCGCTGCGAGTCCAATAGTCATTCGAAAGATGGCTGGTGCTCGGTCGAGTGTGCAACGCTATTTTCCCTCCCCCACACATCGAGGTCAAGGTCGGCGGTCGTTGCAGGTGGAAAATGAGTTGTTGCGTTGGGCTGTGATGCTGAGATGAAGTGATAGCGGCATCCCACACGGGGCGTGTTGGCCAATCTTCGGCTCAGACGTTCGCCGGATTGCACAAGGTGGTAGGTAGCTGAAAGGATTGTGTGGTTTTGCAGAAGAGCCGCTCCCGTGACACGATTCAAATCCCCTCCTTCTCGTATGAAGTTGACGAAGCCACGTTTGATCGATTGGCACTACACTGGCGATGACACTCGAAAGATATATATCTGACTTTGCAGAAAGCTGGATACCATTGGCACTTAGTCACAGCGAGGTGTCAATGATGAACCGGGGGGTCACAAGACGCCATCTTTGGTCTCACCTGAAACCATTGCACGTGTGGCGACTTCGAATTGTAACAGGGACCTGTGCCATCTTTGCATTGTCTTCCCCTGCAGCTCGATGTCGACAGGGAGATGAATTGGGGACCACTCAACCCACGCTCTTGCTTTTCTCGCTCGTCTTTCTCTTTCAGTGGCCTTTCGCCCACCCTCGCACATTGAGAGATATATAGCCTCGTCCACCAATTGTCCTCTCTCCTCTCCCTCGATCTTATCCTTTTTCATCGGTCCATCTTTCTCTTGTTTCGATTCAGGTCTCTATATCTGAAACGCATCTCTTAATCACCCTTCGCACTCAGGTACTGGCTGCCTAAGTGTATATTTGCGTCGCAATAGAAACCATGTTCCTTCGCACGCTCCTCCTTGCTTTTGTAAGCACCTCGCTTTTCCTCGTCTCTTCGTCTCCTTCTTCCGGTGTCGCTTTCGCTCGAGCTATTCCCAGGGTCAACCAGCAAGTGTCTGAAGGACACGACCACAATGGTGAGTGTGTGTGCAAGTTCTTCCAGTAATTCGATTCGAAGCAAGACCATGCTGACAAGCTGCCTTCTGGCCAAATCGAAGAAGTTCTCTTAGACAATCCCTTTCAAGCTCTCGATCTTGGTCACAGGGCTGAGAAGCGCGACGTGCACCGGTATGGAGTACCTAGTGCTGACCCCGAGCCAGAATCCGTGCTTGCTTCTTTCTGGGAAGGCTCCCCTGAGAATCCTTTGATGAACAAGAGGGACGGGCCAGATGACGACGACAAACCTCCTACGTCTTTACACGAGGATCGTGCACCTAATCCTCACAAGCGAGACCTCTACAATCCACCCACAGCAGGCCAGATCTTTCCTGATCCTCACGAGTCTGACCCCGATGTGGGCAATGGCTACAAGCCTACAACTGATGCTTCGGGTGGTTTGGTTATAGATGAGCCAGGTCCGCCCGTTGGTGGTCCTACGAAGGGTAAGCGTGACCTCTCCGAGTCAGGGGAGAGTGATGCCGCCTCCCTCCACGGACCTCAAAAGCGATTCGCTCTCGAAGGGAAGCCTCTTTCTTCTGGGTGGGTCTTCGGACAATACGCCGGCGATTCACCTTCTGCTCACGTTGGCAAGGGCAAGCGCGACATCTTCTCGCACGCCAGCGGGAAAGAGAACCTCCTCGAGAGGCGCTTTTTGATTGGTGAAAAGCCTAATTCTGCCGCTTGGGGCATGGCCCAGTATGCCAGGAAGCCACCTGCTCCTGAGGGTGAAAAGAGCAAGCGCGATGTCTCATCTCCTATGGACCATGAAGGTGTCAATCTCGACAAGCGCTTTTCACTCGGCTACAAGCCTCCTTCGGCTGGGTGGGGTACAGCTCAGCTTGGCGAAGCGCATTCTGATCCTATTCGTTGGGATCACAGCAAGCGCGACGTGTCTTCTCAGACCAACCATGGAGTTCCGGTCCTTGAGAGACGCTTCACTCTCGACGGAAAGCCTCTCTCTGCTTCATGGGCATTCGAACAATTTGCTGGCAAGCCAACCGCTGCTCATGTTGACAAGAGCAAGCGTGACGATCTCTCCAACACAAACGTGAGAGATCCGGCACTTGAAGGGCTTTCTCAACTGAATCACGAGATGACGCTTGCTCCGAAGGCTCCTCACATTCCGACCGACGAGCAAAGGAGGGCGATGGCTTATTGGAACGATCCTCATCTACCCCTTTTGCATCCCGATAATGCTGCTTCGGACACGGAACACTGGAAGTCGCACCCTCCTCGTCTCGGTCCGCCTAGCGCTGGCAGGTGGGTCTTGAAGCCTGATGGAATGCATCGTGACGCCGAAGAGATGCGATGGATTCTCGAAAATTGCCCTGTCCCTGTTCACAAGCTTCAGTCCGGTCATCCTCACCACAAGCACGACAAACAGCAAAACGAGAAGCGCCGTCTTGGTACGAACGGCTCCGTCGGCCGCCACAAGTACACGTGTCCTCCTCCTTCGCAATTCGTCTTCGTGCCTCCTCACTACCCTCGTAAGAGCCACGAAGTTGGTAAGCGCGAGATCGTTGAAGAGCATCATCTCAGGCCCCACCGTGCTTACGGCAACAGTCACGTTCGATTTGTCGGTGCTAAGCGCGACCTGGAATACGATGCGCTTGATCCTCCATTTGCTGGTCACCCAAACCCTGGACACGCTAAGCACAAGCGCTTGTTGAGCAGGCGTTCACCTTACCAAGTCTCGGATGACGAAGGCAACATGGGATCTGACCCTAGTAAGGACGGTCACAAGAAGCATTCACAGAGCGCCAACGGCAGCAACGACGCTGGTAACGGACCCTACTACGACGCCAACGGTAATCAACTGCAGCCAGATCAGCTGCCTGTCTCGCTCGGCGGTGCAGTTGTCGAGGCAAAGGGCTCTCCAGGCCTTCCTGACGTCATCTACGACTCGCCCGGTGCGATTGTTTGGCCTACTTCCGACGTCAATACTCCTGCTGGCCTTGGCGGTGGTGCTGCGGGTGGTTATAAAGTTGGTAGTGGCAGGTTGTACTTCTTCAACAGTCAGACTGGACAGGAAGTAGATCAAAGCCAGATTCCCAGATCCCTCGGCGGCACTCTACAGGGTGACTATGTAGCTTTTCCGGTGACTGTCACGGACGAGAATGGAAACGTGGTTTCTCCCACTTCTGACGGCAGTGTCGGTGGCAGTGCAGGTGCTCATTCCGGCAAAGGTAGCCACAAGGAGTCCCGCAAGGGCTCTAGCGCGCAGCGATACTTTGACCAGAATGGCAACGAGCTGCAGCCCTATCAAGTGCCAGTCGAAATGGGTGGTACTGCCCAAGCTGGGTCTCCCGACATTCCGGCGGTTCTTTATAACGAGCACGGTATCGCAGTTAGCCCTACTATGGAAGCATTTTCGGACGACGACCTGCAGTACTGGGAAGGTCTGGCAAAAAATCACGGTGCCCATCCAGCAGATTCTATGGGCCGTGCTGGTCTTCAACTTGGCGGTGCTGAAACAGGCTCTGGCCAGATCCCTGCTACACCTGATGCGAGCTCGCCCCTGGTCGAGAAGCGTTTCGCTGATGCTGGGAGGCCTGATTTTGGTTCGATTCACGGCGTTCAAGGCTGGAACAAAATGTCTGACATCCAGAAGATGAGCTGGATCTATACGACTCCACCTACTCCAGAGGAGGTTGCTGCTGGTATGACGAAGTCCTTGACCTCCACTTCTACCGACTCTGCAAGTGATGGTGCCGGAGGCAAGGCTGGTGGTATTGAAGCTGGTGCTGGCGCTGGCGCTGGTGGTGGTGGTGCTAAAACTGGTAGCGCCGCAATTGGCTCTACTTCTAGTGGCGCTGGCGGTGCCGGCACCTCGTCCTCCGCCGACAACCCCTGGATCCACATCACCTCTTCCGTCGTTTGCGCTTCTGCCTCTTCTCCTTCCAAAGCCGGCTACCTCGGTATCTGCCGCTGCCAACGTGGCGACTCTGACGGCAAACTCGGCGGCAGCTCCTCCAACACCTGCACCGCCAAGTTCCTCAAGGATGCCGACAAAACCGCTACTTGTAGCTACAACACCGTCAACGATATTGCGTGCACCGAGCAGAACGGCAGTGGGAGAAAAGAGTTGTCGGACACTGACAACACTTGGTGGATGCAGCAATTCTGCAAGCGTTGCGTTGATGCTGGTGGAATCAGCGATTCAGCTTTCCCTTGTCCTGATGGTTACTCGTCGGGTGGCGTTGGTGGTAAGGAGAAGGATTCGAAGACTGCTGCACCTGCTGCTGCTGCCGGTGATAAGGGTAAGGATGCCTCGAAGCCTGATCCTTCCGGCGCTAAGCTTGATGGAGCTGGTGGTAAACCTGACCCTGCTGCCAACCCTGACACATCCGGTGGTAAGCCCGACCCGAACGCTGGTAAGGGTCTCGTCTAGTCTGTCCTCTTTCGTTTTGTCCTTCGAGCACCGTTACCCTCGTCCCCATTCTACTCTCTTCACAATCTCGCCTGCCTCTCTTTCTTCTTTCCTCGACAAGCTTCGGCACACTGTAGCGTACTTCGTGTCGTTCAAGCTTGTGTTTTCAATTTCATCTTTACATTCCTTCTCCTCTTACACCAACAGTGCGAGTGAAATCTTCTCGTCATGTGCTGAATTGAGCGAGCAAACTTTGAAGTACAAGCACCTCAGAGTCATGTGTGGTGTCAATATGCATCGTTGCGTTCATACTCAGTTTTGGTACCTTTTTCGGCGCTTCCGCTTGAACGGAAATGCGCAGCTCAAATTGTCCGTCTGGCCGTGTACCGGTGTGCGAACCTTGGTGACCCTTTCTGCCAGCAGCGATAAAGTCGACTGTGAATGAACAAAGGGACGTGTCCGGTGTAAAAAGGAGAAAGGCCTTTTGTGGCAAAGCTTGTAGATTTATAACACGTCCAAGACGGTGCATCTGAGAAAGAAAGGGTCTTTTTTTTTGAGCTTGGGCCTCTTTTGCTTTCCTCTTCTGCCCAGCGCGTGGCAAAAAGTCCCTTTCCTTTTTTTTTTCGGAAAGTGGATTTCTTCCGGCTTCCACACTTCTCAAGCTGTCAAATGGCAGTTCTAGAATTGAACTCCACCTATCCGCATCCTCATCAAAGCCGCACTTGTCTTCATACCATCATCACCCACAGTACCATCGCCAAACATGATCGCCCGTACTTTCACCAGGTCGCTCCTCCGAGCGGCACCTCGCATGCCTTCCACCTCCACTGCCGCTGTCGCTCGCGTTGCTATTCCGCGCTTCACCGCCGTTCAAGCCGCCCGTACTTTCTCTTCCACCCTCTCCACCCGCGGTCAAGGCGAAGGCGATGCCGAACTCTCCGCTAAACTCGCCCAGGAGCTCTCGTACGAACAGGAGAACTCGAACCTCTTCATCGGTGACTCTCCCACCAACGAACCTGGTTTCGTGACCGAATTCAAACAAGCTGGCGTTTGGAAGCTTACCGATAAGCCTGGTTTTGACGAAGTTGCTCTCGACCGCGATTTTGGTAACGAACACATTACCGTCTTGTTCTCCGTTGGAGACATCGACACTTCCGGCCCGTTGGAAGAGAACGAAGATGGATCACCTGCCGAAATGGATGGCCCACCGGAACAGCCCGAAAACCCTCCCTTCCCCGTTCGTATCTCGGCTACGATCACCAAACCCTCCGGTGGAGCCCTTATGCTCGACGGCTTCGTACAGGACGGCGAAGTCAACGTAGATATTCGGTGTTATTTTTTGGAGTAAGTATGATTTTACTGTATAGTGCATCAAGTATATATCATTCAGTAA
>JAXQGJ010000534.1:0-13190 GCA_037039655.1 Pseudozyma sp. M118-08B | reverse complement strand
GTATCGTCTCGGACGGTCGTCTCAAGATCAACTCTCGTACTTTGGCATGTCTCGCTGCTATGGGTGTATATCAGGAGCAACCTACGCCACCCTCGACGCGGAAATGGGCCTCTCCGGAAGCTCCCACCTCTCTTACACCCAAGGTAGCCATCCACAAGTTCGGTTCGGACATCTCTTTGGCTACGGTTCAACGTACTATTCTTACCTACTCGACAGGGTGATTGCGAGCAAGATTTGGAGTCATCTCTTTGCCAAAGATCCACTCGATAGGGAAGCGGGAGAGGTGTTCAAGTCGCAATGTTTGAAGTTTGGCGGTGGGAAGGATCCATGGCATATCTTGGCGGATGTGTTGAAGGAAGAAAAGGTGAGGGATGGAGATCAGAATGCGATGAGACAGGTTGGAAAGTGGGGTATTGAGTGAGGTTTCTCTTCGTCGCCGAAGGAATGGATGCTCTTATAGATTTTGGAGGATATTCAATGTATACTAGGCTCATCATCATGAACGCACACACAACTCTGCAGTACACACACAAGCTATACAGCCACATCAAGCCAGATTGGCATCTACGAAGACAATACTGAATGAAAGATTGTTTTCTTCAAACGAATGAAACTCTACTACAATGGCTTTTGACCACTTCCTCTACGCCATGGCCAACTTACTGTAGCTCGGAGGAGCCAACCGATTCCGCACCTCCCTCCAAACGTACAATGGCAAACTACTGACCGCCACGATCACCGCTGTTTTCCACAAGAACCTATACCCAAGTACAAAACCCAAATCGAAGAATTCGGGCAGAAACACGATGCTAACGCAGTAGAAAAACAGCGTAACAATCTCGGATAACAACATGTATACGTGCCATGTTGTAATCTCTAACGCCACCATGATGAGCTCGTTTACCACCAAAGCGGTGAAGGAGATACTGACGATGTTGAGGAATTCAGTTTCGAAGAGGAGGAGCGAGAGGATCATGATGGCGCCGCCTTGGTAGACTGAGATCATGAGCCAGGTGGTGAAGGTTTTGGCGGAAAGCGAACGACCTTTGGTCAAGTCTTTGTAGAGTTCGGGGTAGAGAAGGGCGAGGTCTTCGGATACGTCCCGGTCAAGGACGAGGGAGAAAACGGGTGCCATGGTGTAGACAGTTGCGTATCCGACCATCAGCCATCCTTGATACAAAGCGATGGGGGCAAAGTAGAAGATGGACGAGAAGACGGCTTGAATGATCGAAATGATGAGTCCACGATGGATGACGAACTGCGCGAGCTTCGCCGAGCGCTTATACGAATTACGTCCATGCCAGACGAGCAACTTGGTCAAGAAGCTGAACTGCGTGATCGAAAAGTCAGCCGCCAGAGACGCTTGCTTGCCTTCCTTACCGACAATACCAAGTCCAACATCAGCGGCTTGAATCATCGATACGTCGTTACCACCGTCACCGATGCAGCATACTCTCTTCTTGGTATGGCTACGGATCAACCTCGCCACATCTGCCTTTTGCGTGGGCGAACATCGACAAGCCACCACAGCAGATAATTGCGTCGCCAGCTCGATAAATTCATCCTTGAACGAGTCCAAGCATACCTGCAGAGATTCGCCATCGATGACGAGACAGCAATCCAACTTTGACCGCAAGAAGTCGAGCATATCCCTCACCGCTTCCGTCGTTTTGAGCTTGGCCACTTGATGAACATACTGATTCCTCGCAACCAGCTTTGACGAGATGGCGATGCAGGTGGCTGTCTCGATCTTGTCACCTGTGAGCATCCATACTTTGATCCCTGCATTGCGCAGAAGTTCGAGCGTCATCTTGACGTCTTCCTGCAACTTGTCTTCGACGCCTGTAAGGCCAAGCAATTCGAGATTGTTTTCGAGATGCTCTTCGATAGTATTTGCCATGGCTTCGTTTCGGTCTTCGACTTGAACACGTGCTGCTTTGTAGGCGCGTTCAAAGACGAGCCAGTTATCCTGGGTCAATCTCCTGCGTCCGACGACGAGCGTTCGGAGACCTTCGCGAGCCATGTTGCCGCATTCTTCATCAAGCCAGTCGTTTTGAGCGACGATCTTTGCCATGACGACGTCAGCGCCTTTTTGGTAGAATGTGATCTCGCCAGTGCTGCGTTCGCGAATGACGATACCCATACGTTTGGACTCTGACGTGAAAGGGAAGACTTCGAGAATGTCAAAGTGCAATGTGGAGCCGTCCGCGGCGCGCAGCGACATGGAAGTGCGGTCGCGAGCCACGAGGCTTAGTCCCACCGACTCTGTCCATCGCACGATGGCCACTTCGTCAGGCGATGAGGCTTGGTACGTGATCGTTCCGTCTGCTTCGAGCACTGGCGTAACGTTGTGGCAGAGCGCAAGAGCCAGCACGACGTCCTTGACACGTGAGCTCATGTCACGTCTTCCACGACCTGCCAGCATCGCTCCAGCCGTAGTAAGCGAGATCGGTTGTGAGGACGGGCTAACACCACCTGCCGTGGTCTTGGTCGGGCTAAGAGGTCCAGCCGCGGTGCCGTAGTGCTGCTGTAATGCTGTCGCGAGTTGCGAAGCGACCTCGTCCATGCTGTCCCAGCCGTAGCTCATCGTACCCATGTGGAGCTTACGCAGCTCCATCTCGTTCTGCGTTAGCGTGCCTGTCTTGTCTGAAAGCAGGTACTCGATTCGACCGAGCTCCTCCGGAAGCGTCGATGTACGAACGATGGTGCCGGGGATCTCGTCATCGTGCATGATCTGGCGTGCGTAGACGGTCTTGCCCATGTCGAGGTTGACACGCAGACTGATAGGGATAATCGAGGAGAAGAGAATGAGAAAGCGGAAAATATAGATCCACCACTCGCCTTTGAAGCCGTTGAGTGCGACGAGAGCGACAGAAAGCGCAAATGTCACACCGCAGAGAATCTTGGAAAGACGATTGATCTCGAGATCGAGCAGTCCGACTTTAGTGCCGGGATACGAGGTGTTCATGACTGCTCTTGTTTCTCGTCCCGTGTAGACCACCATACCGACGGCTGTGCCTGCTGCCAAAACAGTGTTGGCCCACAACACATTCTCAGCTGTCAATGGTGCCACTTGAGGTTGCTGGCTCATGGCGATGATGGTGTCGGGACGATGAGAATCTGCTGAGCTGCGCGCTTGATCAGGTGCTTCTGCCGAGACGCCGAGGAGGTCACCGACAGTGGGAGCGGAGCGATGCAGTGTTGGTGCAGGCGTGCCTGATCCGTCGTCGGGTGGAGGGTGCAAAGTCAAGTTGCCGAGGAATGAGTGGATATCTTTAATCGGTGGGCCAGCAAACACAACAGCTCGGTCTCCGAGCATTGCGAGCTCGTCTGTTGGCATGTGCTGTGTCAGCTCGACGGCTACTCGCAGCTTCCAATCTGTCTCTCCATCAAGCTGGTCGGTTCGGATGAAGCAGCTTCCATTGGATCCGTGCGAAGCCGAGTCTGCTCCGTCCTGCGGTGCTGACGGCTCAGCGAACTTTGCTGTGCTGGTATTTGCTGCCTTGGTGTGTGCGCTCCTGCTGGTGTCTGCATCGTCGTCGTCATCGCCGAGCACGAATTGCGCATCGTCGTCCATGGGTGTTGGCGCAGTCGAGCCACCTCCGGTCTCGATCACAGTATCGTTCGAGAAGGTCTGCAGCAGGACCATGTCGGCAGGTACGCGCTGGTTCTTGTCAAGCACCACAAGGTCGCCGACCTTGATCTTGCTACTTGGGATCTGCACCACGCGGGACTGACCAAGATCACTGCCAAGCGAGAGTGGCTTGTTTGGGCTGGCTTTGCGTGCCAAGCGGGTCTGGGCTTTGGCGATAGCCGAATCATTGGATACCAGCAACTTGTACGGGGCACTGTTGCTCTCGAGGTCCCTCTTGTATCTCGCCCAATCGTCGATTGCTTCCTTGCCGATAGTGATGCTGAGTACGAAAGCAAGAGGAGCGACGTACGTAGCAATGAAGCCGATCTTGAGCGCGGGGATGAATTGACTCAGTGCCACGAGAAGAAAGTAAAGGTTGAAGAAGAACTTGAACTGCTCGTAGAGGACCTTGGGAAGAAAAGTGACGACGTTATACTTCTGGTTGCGAACGACATTAGCTGCATACTTTGCGCGGACGCGATCCGAGTCGCCGAGGCTAATGGTTCTGCTGAGGTCGCGTGGTGGGCGGTCCTTCGATGAGAACAGTGAAGCAAGGAAGCCGGATCTTCTCGAGCCTGGTTGTGCGCCTTGGCGAGCTGATGGCGGTGAGATGCCGTCCGAATCTCCGTGCGTGCCGTATTGCCTGCGATGATCTTCGGAATGTCGTGGTATGAGACTAGGACGCTTCGAGGCAGATGCGCCACCTGCAGCCTCGTCGTCGCTATCTTGCAGCAGGCCTTGCTGCTCATCGGAATCGCGTGCATTGTTCTGACCGAAGCGGCTAAATCGAGAGCGAGGGTTGCGTGAGCGGAACGCAGCAAAGCCTGTCTCGGTCTGTGAGTGGTAGGAAGGAGCAGGTGAGCTGCGTCCTGTCGACATGATGCCGGATGTAGTGAGTGGTTGAAGCGGGTATGCGTCTCCGAGCTCCGGGCTCGTTTGGGACGAGGAGAAAGGCCGATGAATCCTATTAGTCGACATTCATATCATAGATCTCGATGCTGAACTGGCGGTCAAGCTTCGCTTAAGCTTTCGAAGGAGTTATGCTTCTCATGTCTTTGCGGCAGGTTTCAGCATCCAATCGGCGGTCATGAAACAGGTGTCCAGGATGCGTTGGGAGAGGAATGGTGTAGACAACGTGCTAGTCACAAGCCGCAATGTAAGGTGCTAAGATGTGTTGCTATCACGAAGTGTTGGCACATGCACACTAAACCTCCACGCCTATTCCAGAATTAAGGGTCGTGGCTGTGGAAAGCCGCATAATTCAATCCGTGCGAGAAATCAGACTCGGAGGCGACCAAGCGGGAATTTGGTGTTCATGCACGCCAGACGATCTCCACCACCATTCGAAGTAGTGTTACTTCGCTTTCGATATCTTGTTCGTGCAATCTTCTTCGTTCGACATCGCCCGCCAAAGACAACATCACGTACGTTCAGCACTTCCGACTATATACGCAGACGCAGTCACCTCGACTCAGCAGCACCGAATCATCGCAACTGACTATCTGGACATTTGACGCTTGCTATCACATCTCGACCAACAGAATGACGACAATTCCGAGCCGTTTGGCCCAGGCCACACAGATCTCTAGGAGTCTCGATGAGGCTCGCAGGCGCTCTGCGGCCATGTACCGCAACTTCTACCGATCTGTATGTAATTCGGCCTCCAGCGCAGCTCTTCGCAGCTAAATCATCGCCGAGATAAGCGCTAACGTTGATTTGCTTTTCGATCTTCCCCGTTATTTACTATGTACAGGCTCCCGAGATCTGCGCTCTGTACGCGCTCGATGTGCCCCCTTCGAAGTTGCGAGCCAAATTTCGCACTCAATTCGAGAAGAACAAGAACATCAAGGACCTTGCAGTACTCGACTTGATGCTGCTCAAGGCGCAGCAGGAATACCAAGAGACAATGAACGGCTGGAAGACGCTGCCCCACGTCATGAAGTGGTTCGCCGAGGAGGAGGTAAGTTCGATCGTCTTGGTCGATTTCAATGCATGCAGAAGCAAGAAGAGAAGGATTCCTCTGCCCAAATCGTCAATGCTGACTCGAGCGTGTTGCTTGGACCCTCTATGCTATTGAATCTGACTTTCACAGGCACCAGCACGACCCGAAGGATTCTTGGAAAAGTTCTACGCCTCTCGAGACGAAGGACGAGGACCCGTCGGTACCGGCATCTGAGCGTAACAGCGACTCACATGTGCTCAACGCTCTTCCTTCCTCGACTTCACAGCAATACAACTTTCAGCTTACTTCGCAGGTTTGTGACTATGATATCCGCCATCTTGGTCTATGACGGACCTCTTCGACACAAGCATAGCTTTGGGATAAGAATTTGCAACGAGGGACTGGACTTGGGCATCGCTCCCGCCATTGTGTTGACCCGGCAGAGCGTAGTGTTTGCTTCAACGAGCGGCTGCCGGAGGTGGAAAGGCGCGCATCCGTAACAGATTACGCTTGACAATTGGACGTCTTCTGAGGGATCCTTGCGGCCGTGGGAAAGCAGGAAGCCATTCGGAACCAAAGCGACTGCGTTGACTCAGTTGCTACCGTCGTTATTGGCTTGATATTCAGTGCGTCATTGACTGCTTTACGCGCTACGCTCGGGGCATCGCGTTCGCTATTGTCCAAGATTCGGAAACCGGCGTGCTTGGCCAATCCCTAGTTTCGAAGGAGAAGCGCACTGATCGGAAGAGGCCGCTTTCAGAAGATGTCGTGAGAATAGTGGCGCAGCAGTTTGGCTACTCGGCGCGCTTGAGCTCGATTTCGAAGTGGGTGAGTTTAGGTAGGAGCTTGTCGGTGACTTCGGCGCTCGTCCGGACTTTGCGTGTCAGAACCCCAATCACCAACTCAAGTTGAGTTTTTCCCTGTGCGAGCTTCAACAATTCGGATGAACCGATCCGGTCTATCTCCGGGCAATATCTGCCTTCAGGTCAACGGTGGCAGACAAGGACCTGGATATTCTCACCTCAATCATGGAGGGACTCTGACTTCTCAATACATAGGAACTAATCGCTCGCGGTGAATACAGGTCTATGCAGAGAGCGATTGAGCGGTGGTCATGTCACACGAGAAGAAGTCGCTGCAACATTCAACATCGATCCTCGCTTGCACCGGCCAGGCTGTGTGTACCAGCTCTTGGGGAAGCCTAGCAAGGCAGGCAGGACAAGCGCATGCAAGACGCAGAGGAGAGCTTCATTCAGTGAAGCTGACAGGACGTCTTTCTCCGTACGACTTGCACTAGCGACCTGTCAAGGAGCTGATCCGAGAAGAACAGCCAAATTATCAGTGAGCGTGGCGTCGTCGCTGCTGCAACCTGAATCTGACCGTTGCTTGGTGGGCGTAGTCACGCAGAGCACACAATGAAGCTGTCAGATCCATGATCAACCTTGCCGTACAGTAAGGCAGCTTGCAGAATAAAATCGAGAAAAATAAAGAGACAAAAGGGCCGTTCCTGCGCGCTTCTGGAGATGGGCAACAAAGAAAAGGACGAGAAAAGGCCCGACGCAAGTTGACTGCTCCTGGCCTCTCTCTTGATTCTTCTCTTCTTGCAGATGTCAAGGACCTCATCCTAACCAAAAGACGCACAACACCGTAAAAAACAAAAGTTTGGCTTGGCTGCAGGACTGGCTTCATCTGTTGTAGGCGACTGGACCAGAAATGCAGGGTGGAGATGCACCTGCAGGGGCCGCCGTCGGATCACCCGGCATGAACAGAGTGATTAGAGCAGTGACAGCTGGTTACCATAGAATTAGCGCAAACATTGTTTGAGCCCACGCCCCACTCAATTAGGCACTCTCACGTAGAGAGAGCTTGATCAGCTCTTTGACACATACGGATGAAGCGAGGACACAGCCTGCTCAGCAGCTCGCTGAGATGTTTTGGCTTCCGAGGCCGAAGTTCGGATGAACTCGAGATGGATCGTCAGTGCAGTATTAGGCGTGCTGCGTGGATATGCAGTGTATGCCACCAAAAGCTGTCACTTCCCTGCTCAAGACGGAAGCTGCTCAAGTCGATTCTCAGCTGCTGAGTCGGCCCTCGCTCCTTGGAACCTCGAGCTGAGCAAGAAGCATATAACCAGGTTGCCCTCATCGTCAATCTCTCGCTCCTTCAAGTTTCGCATACACCCTTCTCCACCTTTCTGACAGCATACATAGAGCACATCAAAGTAGGTCATTCTACCGTGTCCCACTTTCTTCATCTTGTCTCTTCACCAAAGCACCCTCTCGAAAGCATTCCACTCTCCGTCATCACTACCTCGTCATGATCATGTCCTCTCCCATCAAAGCTGAGCCTCTCTCGGCCTTCCTAGCAGCTTCTGACCAGAAGAGGCAAGCATACAAGATGCCACAAATGCAGAAGCCAGCGGTGCGTCCTTCCGCAGTCGAGCTCGCCATCAAGCAGCTCGATCTCAACAAGAGCGACTCAAAGTCATCGTGTTCCACTATCACCTCCAACAGCCGCCCGCTTCAGCCACTTGATGTCAACCTCAGCAAAGCTGACCGACAGCAAGCTTCTTCTTCTCGCTGCAGTCCTTGCTCCACGTCGTCTCCAAAGCTCTCCGCGGTCCGCACGCCAACAGCTAGAAGAGTCCGCTCACCGTCTAGCAAGGACATCACCACTTGCTCTCGGTCCGCAGCGAAAGCGTCCAAACTCAGCTCCTCTCTCCTCTCTCACTCCACCGGCAGCACAACTGGAGCTGTCACGATAAAGGGCGAGCGCATCAGCGTCAAGATCCCTCAAAAGCTTCCCACTCCTCGACTCAACTCTCTCTCCTCACCGTACGAAAACCTCGCCGCGCACCTGGCCCGACACCATCTCTTCTCCGAGTCACAGCAGGTCGAAAAGTACAAGATCGCTCCGGACTACTTCTTGACACAGTACCTCGACTTGGCGCACCTCGGCAAGTGTAGTCTGTACCATCAGACCCGAGACTTTCTCAATGCGAACAGAGTTAGCATTGCGGCACACGTGAGGCCAGGCGAATCGCTACCCGTCACTGTGCCACTGGATGTCAGCGACTTGGTAAGCGGGCTGCAAGTACCTCCAACACACTTGTTGGCAGTGCATTCGGACAACGAAGGCGCAACACTGTATGCTGTGCATGGAGTGGTGCTGGCGTTGCAGTGCGTAACGATTCCATTTCTGCCGGCATACACGGATAGGGAGGAGAACGGTAAAATCATTCGCGACATGGCGACCCTGGCACTCCGCGTTCCCGCTCCACAGCACTTCAACACCATGCTTCGATGGCTCTACAGTAAATCTTCCGCTTCGCTCCTGCAAGAACTTCTCCCTCTCAAGCACATCATCACATATCTCGCACGACGCAACCTCGCTCATCGCGAATCGACTACTCCAGTCGAACAAGAGGTCAACACCGATCTCAAAACGGAAGCAGCCTCCAACGTCGATGTCTCCAAGCTTGCCCCCTTAGACCTCGTCGAAGCCATGTCAACCATGTCGACACGTGCATTCCTCGAACGTCTCCAAACCATCCAAGCAGTGTGGAAGAACGGCGTCGCCATGGGTATCCTCTCGTGGGGCTTTTGGACCCAGCTCGATAAGGCTTGGAACTTGGTCATCGGCGCTATGATTGCATCGAAGCGTAAGAGTCAGTACAAAGCGGCGTTGATGAAGGCAGCGTCGAAAATGGCAACAGCCAACGAGCTGACTGCACAGATGGAGTCTGCTCGCATCGAGTAACCCTGTTCATGGTTTTTCTTCGGTTTCCACAAAACGTGTAATTCGCACAATGTATACCCTCTCCCTCTCTCGTTCACGTTAGGTTTTGCGTTAATCAAGTGTCTCATACTTTCCACTCATCGACGGTGTTCGTTTTATGTTTTGTGATTATGGTCTGCGAAGCAGCACATACAATCGAAACATGTACACGCTCACAGCCAACTCTGTATCGAAACAAAGAACGGTATTAATGCATTACGACAACCCGAGCCGACAAACAAATTGATAGAGATGTGAAGGTGACGAACCCGCGATAGCGCTTACTGAAGCAAAGGATCACGGAAATGCTTCTGGTTGTTGTTCCTGAATCCAATCTTCGTCTTGTACTGCTCCCTCTTATTCCTATCCCTAAACTCAGTGATATGCTTCTTTGCCTCTCTCGCTTCACCCCTGTTCCTCGCCTTGATCACTTGTCCACCTCGACCCGTGACCAGCGTACCATCTCCATCGTGGTGACCCATTCCACTTTCGGCGATCAAACGACGAGCCAAGGCACCACCTCCACCATAACGTCTCGAAAGATCGTCTTGGTTGGACGACGAACCCATGGGAGTTTCGCGCAGGCTCTGTTGGTAATATCTTCGCAACGAGCGGTGACCAAGACGTGCGCCTGAGGGAAGAACGAGTTCAAGTTCAGAGTCACCGTAACGAATTTGATCGTCTCCATCCTCAACGTTGGCAGCTGCCGACTTCTTGGACGTTTTGAGATCCAAAACTTGTCCTTGTTCTCCATCCACCTCCATATCCTCATCTTCGTCCACATCGTCACCATCCTCATCTTCCCACTCCTCATCCTCATCTTGTGGGTACGAACTGGTGAAATCGTAGAAGTCACCCAGCTCCAACTGATCCTCCATATCCGCATAAGCGATCTTGCAATGGAACTTATCCAACATGTGATTCCTCACACTCTCCACATTGTGGAAACCTTTACCCCTCCCGTTGCAGTACAAGCAGATGTTGCCGATGCTAACCTTGTCCGCCAAATACGAGACCAAGCCGGGCAAGTCCGAGAGGTACTCCGAATCGGGAATGAAGAAGCCGTGTGCTTTCGACATGTGTGCCAAAGTGTCGGTGAGTTGAGTAAAGCCGGTCTTGGCGCAAAAGATGCATTCGTGGGTAGGGTCGATACGTTTCGAAGTGGCGACTTTGGCGTCGATCGCAGCTTGGATCTGCTCTTCGGTTGCGTCGGGGCTGACCATGAGAGTATCACGTGCGTTCTGCTTCTTCTCTGCTGCTACGACGGCAGCGTTCACCGCTGGCTCTGCTGTCGCATCCTCCGCAGTAGCCTCAACAGCAGACGGCTTTGGCACACGGAAAACAAGCGGAACTTGCTCCTCGCCATCGTTGCCTTTGGCAGGCTCGCTGGATGGTCCAGCTTGCGAAGCCTTCTTCCTCTCCAACTTTGCCACGTTCTCCTTGTGCTTCTTTGCATTCAAATGATCGCGGTATGCGTTCTGCGATGCAAACTTCTTATCGCATGCCTCGCACTTGTCGGGTGTCACAGCGGTCTGCGCCTCTTGCGCAAGGGCAGCACGTCGTTCGAGAATCTTGGCGTTAAAGACGTCGGCCTTGACAGGTGGAAGGTTAGCGACACGACGCTTCATGTTGTACCGATGCAGGTCGGAGCGGTAGTGCGTTCGCTGATCATCTGGGTTGGGGAAAGCGATGCTGCACGAGAGACAGGTGAAGAGGGGGGTATCGTCGTCATAGCCCTGGTCGTATTGGAGAGCTGAGGACGGCTCGCCGCTGGAAGATCCGACGAGAGTGGCCATGTTTGCTGAATCTAGAGCTGGTGTTGTTGATGTCAGTGTTCGGCTAAATAGCTAGCTCTGTCAGAGAAGCTGCGAAAGGGGTTGAAGTCGAGAATCAATGCAGCACAGGAGTGCCAGTGAATCCTGGTAGGTGATGGTGTCAATGATAGTTAGGTTAGGGTGTTCTGACCTCGAATGAGTTTCAACTCGAATGTGGGGGCTCAGCCAAAGTGCTGCTGCTCAATATGATATGCAGAAACAGAAGCTTTCTTTTGCCGAAAATTTCCAAGAAGTAGTCAAGTGTCGTGCTCAGCCGCCACCTTGCTGCAGGTGGAGGAAAAAAGCTGAGTTCTCTTGAGATACGAAATTTCCTTAGGTCCGGTCGCAAATCTGCCGATGCTAATTGCGTTTCGCCGATGAGATCAATCTTGTGGCATGGTGCGATGTGAATATGGTCTAACATTCTAACTTAGCTAAAAAGCGTCCCAGGTATTATGCAAGAGTCGGTGCCGCGCACCGGCCGAAGCAAATTACAGTTTTGAATTCTGCTTTGATCCTTCTCCTCTCGTTGCGAGCCAACAAGGTCGCAGGTCATCATCACCTCAACAAGATTGTCTTCTCATATGTCTGAAGAGCCGCAGAATATGCTTCGACGTTGATCGCAATGGGGGCAGACGTCCTGAAAGGGCTTAAGCCATACGTAGCCTTGATTGAGATGCAATGGTGAATGGCTGCGAGAGAGGACTTCTGGCGGGAGCTGTGCCCGTCACGTGTGGAGCCAAAAATCGCAGGGGAGACTGCTAAGAAGCGTCAAACTTCGAATTTGGCACCGACAGAGCTAGACAGTGGTTCTGCTGCCTTGAGATATACCAGTCTGCGCAACTTGAGACTAGAGACTGCTGAGCAAGCACTTTGGCTACTTTCAGGCTGAGCAGCGCAGTCAATCCAAGCCAACTGATTCAGTGAGCTAGTCAGTCAAGCCAGCCCAGCTCAGCCAGCCCAGCGAGCGCGAGTCGACCTAAGCCATCAGCTGTCGCGTCGCTTTCTTGACAACGATCTCCGTCATCGTCTCACCACACTAGATCCATCAAGCAAGGTAAGCATCTCGTACAGCAAGTTCGTCATCGACAAAGCAAGCACTCGTATATGCAGACATCAGCAGCGCATCCAACAGCAGCTTTGGATTAGATTCAATCAGCACACGACTCTGAATTTCCAGCAAAAGGCACGCATTTCTACCTCGACCAGCAAATACGTTTCCAGCACAATCGACCCTTTGCATCGACCGACGACACCGGCGCTTTCCTCCTCTTCACAACATCATCGATCATTTGCTGATTCGATCCGCATCACTTCTGCATCTTACACACAAACTGCAACCATCAATCAATCGTTTCATCTCCACAGATGCAGATTTTCGTCAAGACTCTGACGGGTTAGTATTCACTTTCGACATCACACGACTGCACATCAATCTATCTCATCGCATCAGCATCATCTGGGAACATTGGGAGGCATGCACGCAGGGTTTGTTACATTTAACATTAATAGAGGGATGGCGGACCTCTGAAGCGTGGCAGACAAGCAGGAATACGGTTATTGCTCCAGTTATCCGAGGCAGAAGTTTGAGCTGGGCCGGCAAAGTTGCAGGCAGTGCAAGGGAGTTGACGGCGTCATCGAGCAGCGGTCAAAGATCATATGCACGGACAAGCCAGAGAAGAAGGCACAATTACAAGCAGGAGAAGAAATGGAGTCATCGTTGTCGTTGTGTTAGCGCAACAGGAGCGCTTTAGGCTCGTGGTAGTAGGCTTGGTCATGACGGCAATCGAGTCAGAAGGGGCCGACGCAAGATTTTGTCATGATTCATCGTATCGGTTTATAGCATAGCACGGCGGAGACGGGCGCTATATCATCCTTGGAAGAGCTGGACATCCTGGACCCAGAAGGATGGCATTGCGTTGAATCAGAGATCAATGGCAGTCGTAGTGATATTGCCTTTTAGCGTGAACGGCATGCTGACTTTCTGCAATTCCTTCCTATCCAACCACGCTCTACATACACA
>JAXQGJ010000533.1:0-13377 GCA_037039655.1 Pseudozyma sp. M118-08B | reverse complement strand
ATTATAACCATTTCCACATCCCTGTAACTATAGCGACCAACTGTTCTTTTACGTGATTCTTTGCAAAGAATATCGCACATGCACCAAAAAGTCACACCTCGACCTGCACTTGCCAGAAACCAAATTTCGCTTTTGAGCTGTGCACCCTCTTGTGTTTCATGCAACACTCTTGGCTTGGATCCATTCAGCTCGCGCGCACCGTTTGATCTACCGGTCGGACACCGTTTGCACAAGAACGGTCATGGCTGCTTGCGTGCTTCCTTAAAGGCTTTCGAACATGTCAGGAATGTACTCAGTGATTGAGAATCGAAAGCTTTCGCCTAAACTTTGACAAGAAATCCGAGAAAGTTGGTCAAATAAGGGTTCAGGTTGGGTTTTCTGTCACGCCCGAGAGACCGGTGCAGTGTGGACAGCTGTTGCGTTCCCGAGACAGAGCAGCAGTGCTGCGCAAATGCTTCAGCAGACTAGGTATCAGTCAACTCTGCTCTCTGAGCTCGATCGGAGCTTATGCTAAAAGACTTGGGCTTGTCTGCGCCATTCTGTCTTCAAGACAAAGAAGTGCTCGACAGCTTCGGGAAGATGATGGCCCGATTGTGAAGGTGCAAATGATGCAGCCCGATGATCTTTTATCGGCGGCGAGCGAAAATCGCGCACTGTTGGACGGCGGCAAAAATCGCGCAGTAACCGGCAAGGTTGCTTTTGATCGGCATAGCAGCGCTTAAGATTTTTATTACACTGCATTCCGTCAGCTTCAGATGCCGAAGGCTCTCAGCTCTCTTTGCTCACCTTTGCCCTCGGACCGACTTGGACCCTTGGCTTGCATACCAACGGTATGAAGTATGATGCAGCTGTCTTGTGCCGTTCGTGTGACACTTTCATCGTGTACTTGATTTCAGCACGGGCGCAGCCGACGACTTATCTTTTCACTTCGGAACGCTCCCACAAGTATATATTCATGGTTTTCGGAGGAGCCGCTGCCTTTCCCTCTGTTTCCTTCTCATCCTTCACAAACGCCCAGTGACTCGAGCTTCCTGCTGTCGCGATCGGCGAGTCTGGTACACTTGACAACTCAGCAGCTTGTTCGACAGTTGCTGATGGATCTGACGCCCTCATGCCTTCCTCCAGCACTCCACATCGCGGCTCAACGAAGCAAGAACGCGTCCCACTGCTTGCAGACACGACTTCAGCTTCAGTGCAGTCTTACAGTGCCATCCGAAACGGTAGCTCCGACGAATCGTGTCAACCATTGATAAAGAGGGGCACAGGACAGTCGACAAGAGTTGTCCCAAAGATCGGTCAGAGCTCTTCCGACCTGATTGTAAGAGTGCAGGCCATCTGTCCCAACATTCACTGTCCATCATGCATCTCCCATCTCTCAAAGCTCGTATCCAATCTTGATGTGAACTCTTCTACCCAAATCTGTATCGCGAACGTCGACACCTCGCTCATAGATCGCAGCGTTCATGCGGACCTCAATATTCCATCCACCTCGTTCCCAGACGCACGCAGCCTGTCCAAGCTACTTGTCCGCATCTGCAAGGGTCTTGCTTCCATCCTGGCCGAAGATGGCTTCCCTGTCGATCATCTACGAACGAGGCTAGTATCTGGATCTGGATCACATTCATCCCGCAGCTACAAGGACGGTCTCAGTCTCATTCTGGACCGACCGGATCTCTACGAAGAAGAGTCGTCTACTCCATCCTCTCATAGCCTCCCTAATGATGCACGCCTGGGCAGTCTCCACCAAACGTCCAGGTCCAAGTCCATCCTAGGCAATTTTCCTGCTTCGCTTGGATCGACGCTACGCTCTGCTTGGGCTCGATCTACTGAGTCGGAGACTTCTCAGCAAGAGCGCTGGCGCAAGCACTTGCAGATTTGCGAAGCATGCCAAGCTGGCGATTTGGGATATGCGAATGGGCATGAGTCGTCGCATGCTCCATCGAATCGGACCGACGTTGACCAGGAGGAAGATGTGCGGCTCAGCAATCCGGATGCCGATGCTGATAGCCGCGTGCTGGCCACTCTATCCATCTCCGGCATGACTTGCGCTTCTTGCGCCCAGTCCATCACAAAGGCAGTATATGCAGAGCCTTCGATACACATCGACTCGCTTGACATCAACGTACTCAATGCCTCAGCAACAGTTACCACCCATCCGGCAGCTCTGTCAAAGGTGATAGAAGCCATAGACGACGCAGGATTTGAGGTCGAAGTGGTCAAGACCGAGCCTGTCGTACAGCGTCGACAGTATGATGTGGCAACGTCTGATTCGCAGTGGCATGCCAAGCTTTCCATTGAAGGCATGACGTGTGCAAGCTGTGTTCAAAGCATCACTTCCGCGCTCAAGACCTTCTCTGACCAGACCAACACCGATGCGGATGTCAAAGTTCAGAGCACCTCTGTCAATCTCATGGGCAAATCGGCCGATGTCAAGCTCTCGACGGCCAAGGAGGTAACTCGAGATAAAGCCCAAGTCGAAAAGCGACTCCGAGAATTAATCAGCGAGATTGAAGACATCGGTTTTGATGCCGAAGTACTCACGATTCAGCCTGCTGCTGCAGTCCACGCCAATGGTGATGCAAAGGGCGCCTCCAACGAGAATGGCTCATTGCAACGCTCTGTGCGCATCCAGGTCAATGGCATGTTTTGTCAAGACTGCGTGCGCAAGGTACGCGAATACTTCAGCATCAAGGACGAGCAACATCCGACTGATTTCGAGGTCAATGCCGACGATCTCAATGCGTTCACCCTGGCCAAACCTTTCCTCACTTTCGTCTACACATCGGGTCCCAACTCAAAGATTCGCTTGCGAGACATTCTCTCTGACATCAATCGGCTCGATCCTACTTTTGATGCCCGTTACGCTCCTCCTGCCTCTCTTGCCTCTCGCTCGGCTGTGCTGGCACGCAAGGAGCTCCGCGATCTCTTGTTGCGTCTGAGCATTGCCGCTCTGTTCGCGATCCCTGCGCTCGTCATTTCTATGATTGCGCCCATCTTGGCTCCTTCTCACTCCTTGCGTCGCTACTTGTCGCAATACGTCATTGGCTCCGCGACCAAGGGTGAGGTAGCTATGTGGCTCATCTCGTCTCCTGTCCAATTCGGCGTTGGATCTATCTTCTTCAAGAAAGCATGGCGCAGTATCTCCTCAGTCTGGAAGAAGGGTCGTTCCTGGTCTGACCGTTTCCTCCGCTTCGGCAACATGGACGTCCTCGTTGCTCTCGGCACCTTCGTCGCCTACACTTCATCGCTCGCCTTCCTCGTCGTCGATGGTTGTCGCACACCACAAGGGCAGCTCAGCTCACGATTCTGGGTAGCATCTGGCGACGGTGAGCCAATGCCAGCAGAGATGGGCATGACTTACTTTGAAGTCTCCGTCTTTCTCGTCTTCTTCATCCTCCTCGGACGTGCGCTCGAGTCCATCAGCAAGAAGAAGACAGGCGACGCAGTAGCTGACCTTGGTAAGATGAAGCCCTCTTCAGCTTACCTGGTGCTCGATTCTTCCAATCCAGCCCAGAGCAAGACTGAGATGATCGATGTAGACATGCTCGAGATCGGTGACATCGTCTTGGTACCATTCGGATCATCACCTCCATTGGATGGATCCTTCATTGGCACATCTACAGGTAAAACAGACGCCCAAGGTCTGCTGGACGAAAGCAGTCTCTCCGGTGAGGCTCGTCCGGTCAGCAAAAAGACTGGCGATGCCCTCTTCGCAGGCACCATCAATGTGTCACCCACTGCCATCTTTGCGAAAATCGGTGTACTTCCGGGCTCCTGCATGATCGATGAGATCCTGGACGTCGTTCAGGAATCGGCAGGCAAAAAGGCGAGCATTGCACAACTGGCAGACAAGATCACTGGTGTTTTCGTTCCAACGATCGTCTACATTTCGCTTTTCGTTTTCCTTCTTTGGACCGTCCTGCTTTACTCTGGAGCACTCTCCGAGTCGTGGCAAGCACGAAACGTTCCGCACTATGGCGAATCAGGAGCGAGGATCCTGTGGGCACTTCAGTTTGGCATTTCGTGCTTGCTCGTGGCTTGTCCCTGCGGTATCGGGCTTGCTGCTCCCACATCGCAGCTCGCAGGAATTGGACTGGCCTCGAAGCACGGCATTCTGGTCAACGGCGGAGGTGAGGCATTCAGTGCTGCGAGCGCGGCGGCGAGTGGTAGGGCAGATCTGATCGTTGTCTTTGACAAGACAGGCACAATTACCAAAGGAGAAGCTGTCAAGGTTACCTCTTTCCGCTTTGCTGAAGCTTTTGAGCCGAACCCTGGGCGGACTGACGCCGGCCAGAGCGATCCCGCCCTGAACCAGGAAACGCTGCTCCGATGCATCGACCTCGTTGAGCAAAGCAGCACACACCCGTACGCCACCGCTGTGCGGGACTGGATTGCTCAGAGGATTGGCCATGCCGATCCTACCAAAGGTGTATCGTCATCACAACCGAAGCTCATCGACGTCAGAGAGGTCGCAGGCAAAGGTGTGCGCGCGACCTTCGAGGTTTCTTCCGAAGATGGCAAGACTAGCGCTTCTTCCTTCATCTTGTTGATCGGCAACAAAAACCTGATGAGCGAACTCGTCGGAGCCTACTCTAGCATGGATCACTCGATCAAGCAAGCCGAGCAAGAATGGTGGGCTGCAGCCAACAGTGTCATCTACGTCGGCGTCAAATCTCTCTCTTCAAAAGACAACGGAAAGATTGGTGTCGCCATGGCGATCAGCGATGTGATTCGCCCTGAATCATCTTGGGTTATTCGACATCTGATGCAACGCTTCAAAGCCGAAGTTTGGATGGTCAGTGGAGACAATGAAGCGACTGCACGCGGTGTTGCATCTCAGATTGGTATTCCTCCAGCTCACGTTGTAGCTGGTGTTTTGCCCGTCGAAAAGAAGGAGTGGGTCGAGCGACTGCGACTGCCTCCTTCGCAGCGCGATGTCGAAGACTCTCCTGCTATCCCCCCACCTTCCCTCAAAGGATTCTCGTGGCTCTCGAGGGGACGCAACCCCAAACCACGCCTAGTCTGCTTCGTCGGTGACGGAATCAACGACTCCCCCGCCCTCTCCTCCGCCTCTCTCGGCATAGCTCTTGGCTCCGGAAGCTCCATCGCTCACTCCTCATCCGACTTCATCCTCCTTCGACGTCACTCTCCCCTCCTCTCCCTGCCCTTGCTGTTGACACTTTCCAACGCAACCTATCGCAAGATCTGGTCGAATTTCGCTTGGGCGTTCGTATTCAACCTCTCGCTAATCCCTATCGCTGCAGGAGCGTTGATTGGGCTTGGCATCGGATTGGGACCTGCACTGAGTGGGTTGGCTATGGCTTTTAGCTCCACGAGCGTTGTACTCAATAGTTTGACACTGCGTTGGTGGAGACCGGAAAAAGAAGTGAGGAGGCGCATCGCTCAGAGTGACGAGGAGCGAGATGACGAGTAGAGCCGTACCGCAACCGCGAATGTATTACACAATGCCATCAATCCTTCACATTCACTAATCTAGTATTGACAATAAGCCACGAAACATGCCCCGCAAACCGAACCGTGATGGCCTTCAACGAGGCAACCCACTCGACAACTGACTATAGTCCCCTCCCCTTACACCTTGCAACCTCGCCAATCCATTCTGAATCCAACCGCGGAGATGCAACTTGGTCTTCTCGACTCCACCCAACTTCCAAACCCCCAACGCAGCCATAACCGCCGCCAGGAGGAGGAGGAGGAAGAAAAACGAGCTTCCATTGTTACTTTCCTCCTTGTCATTCTTTGAGCCTGAGGAAGAGGAAGAGGTGGCTGCAGGTGTAGGCGTAGGTGCGGCAGCAGCGGGATTACTGGACGGCAGGGCATCGTGTTGAACAGCCTATACGAGTCATACACAGACCAAAAGGAAAGAAGAAGGGGAAAGGTTTCGATTTCAATATATTGCTTTTTAGAGAACAGGAGGATAGCGTAAAGTCATTCCCGCATCCACATCCGCATCCACATATCGACTCGGCTTCTTTAACCATCATCGACTCACCGACAACCGAGCAGAAGGATGGCGCCAAGTTGAAGAAAGTGAGTGGCGGCGTAAGCCTTGGCATCAAAGGCAGAAGAAGCCAAGCCGACAACGTGATGTTACTTGAGAATGAGGGGAAGGAAAGGGGGTTTAGAGTTCGTCCTTCACCTTTTCGCCCTCTGCATCGGCAGCGTCTGCAGGAAGTTCGCCCGAGTCCTTAACAATGACATCGTTGACCGGCTTGTCGCCGTATCCCTTGGGGACATTCTCGATGTACTTGACGAGATCCATGCCTTCGAGCACGCGGCCAAAGACTGCACATTTGCCGTACGAATAGTAATCCAACAATATTGTTTGTCAGCACTTGTCCACGTTCAATTGTTCATCGAATTCTTTCTCTATACCGAGTTTGAAGTCAAGACGGTTGTGAAGAAGGGGGGTGTAAGAACTTACCGACGTGTCTGTTGTCCAACCAGCTCGTTTTGACGGTACAAATGAAGAACTGAGCTCCATTGGTGTTCGGTCCGGCGTTAGCCATGCTCAAAACACCCGGACCGGTATGCTTAAGGTTGAAGTTCTCATCGTCAAACTTCCCACCGTAGATACTGTATCCGCCCCTTCCATCACCCCTCTCGAAATCACCACCTTGGATCATGAAGTTGCTGATCACACGGTGGAACTTGCTACCCTTGTAACCGTATCCTTTCTCACCCGTGGCCAGGGCTCTGAAGTTCTCGGCGGTTTTAGGAACGTCTTTACCATAAAGGCCTAGGGTGATACGTCCAACATCTTTGTCACCATGTTGAATGTCGAAGTAGACCTTGTGGGTTACGGTGGGATCGGTGGTGGAAGCGGAGGAAGAAGAGGGGAGGGTGATCAGGAGGATCGCTAGCGCCGCAAGGAGCGTGATTAGTGTGGTGAAGGATAGGATGGATCTCATCGTGTAAAGAGTGACACTTCGCGAATGTCTAGCGAAGAAAAGAAGAAAACAAGGGGAAGAGAGGAGTCGAGATGAAGTCAGGATGGAAAGGAAGACGGAAACGCTTTTTGGGAGGAACTTAAAGCTCGGTCACGGCGGGATTTGGAGTGAGGTGGCACTGCAACAGAACATCCGTGCGCCAAATCTGCCGCTCTCAGAAAGCCGGCACAGAAAGCTCGCCATCTTTTCTTAGCACAGAGAGACCAACAGCCTCAGCGCGCGTCGCAGCACCCTTTTCTTCCAACCCAACGCTTCGCCGAGCCAACAGCGGCACAGCCGTCTGCATCATTTTTCTCGCCCGATACTGATGTTAAGCTTTCACCTCTTACTCTCGGCTCTCATACTTTCTGCCCCCTCCTAGAGGTTTGATCACACTTCTTCTTTTAGCATCATTCCATTGTGTGCAGCAAGCACCATGGTACTAGGACAATGCTGCTATGCGTATCTGAATCGTGGATACGAAGTGCGAAGCCGTTTCAGGGCGCAGGAGTATCCGATTCCTCCCCACTGCTACTTTCATCATCCAACCCTTCCCTCTCCTCTTGCTCCGCTACCGCATGTTCATCCTCTTCATCTCCAAAATCTTGACCCCTGTCATCCCAGCTATGCCTACTCTTTCCATGCCACGTTCTCAACCTCTCATGAATCGGGGAAGACCCGAAGCTGCGTCGATGCACAGCACTTCGCTGCAACCCACCAATCGACTGACTGGCTGAGAGGAAAGGTAGTTGCGTCTCGCCATCTTCGCCCTCGCCTTCTGCTCCATCTTCCGAAGGATGATGACGATCCAGCCACTCGCGTACAGCTCGTCCTGCGCCGTCTTCCGAGGTGCGCGAGCTGTTTCCTTGCGTATCGATGAGGTAGCGCGAATAAGTGGGATAAGGCTTCGGCCTTTGCTGTTGCGATTGCTGATCGCTCTTGGGCGGAGGCGGGTCGTCTGAATGCCCAACTTCATTCGGTGTACCCACTGCCGAGTCGACCAAGAGAACCCCGCCAGCGCCGTTCTTGATCGCTGAACCAGCGACCTTTGTCAGTCCAGCAATCTCTTTACTCGTGAAGAAATCATCATTGTCCGTATCAGAAGGCAGCGAAGTAGCACTTCTGGGTCCATCGAAACCGTTTCTCCACTTGATACCGCCGCTGTTACGAGTCTGACTCTCGCCGCTGGTACGCGATGCACCATCGATGGCCGGCAACGATTTGAGCTGGTTAGCCACGGGTGAACGACCGCTGCTGGCCCTAGATGCTCGTCGGCATGCCTTCCTACCTTGCTCGATGGCTCTCTCGAGTCTGACCCTGTTCTCGATCATGTGCAACTTCGGGAAGGTGGTACTTTGACCGACCTTGAACCTCCTAGCGAGCTCCTTTCTATCGGGATCCGAGAGAAGGTTGACCCAATCCAAGGCTCTCGTCTTGGGTAAGATCGTGACGGCACCTCCAAATCTCTGCAGGAAGACACTCGACCAGTCCTGACCTAGAATGGCGGGAAGCAAATCGAGGTCGCGAAGAATCTTGAAGTTCATCGATAGGTTGAGCTTCAAGATCCTTTCGGCAGCGGATAGGACGAAACCTCCACGCCAGCCTTTGCCTTTGCGATGAGCTGTGGGTCTACCAGGCGAACCTTTGGAGCCAAAATGGAAGAGATGGACATGCGGATTGACTTGACTGACGATAGGGTAGTTGACGTTGAACACCGAGTGAAGGTCTTGCAAAGGAATGTCGACGCGGAGACTGCCGTCTTTGAAGCGGTGACCCCAATTCCAAGGGACGATCTCGCCAGTGCCTTTGAGCTTCTGCATGAGACAGACGGGGTTCAGGATGCCCGGTACGGCAGCAGACGCGAGAAGACTCGACCAAATGACGCAGTCCGGAGCGGTCACGTAGTTGAGCAGCTTGACCGGCGAGTGTCGGTCGGCAGGAATGACCGAGATGCACAACACTTTGCCCGTGCGTTCATAGCATTCCCTGAACGTCATGCTTCCCATCGTGAAGAACATGGACTTCTCCGCCCACGAAACAGTGTCGAAACGAGCGCCGGTAGCCAAGAAGCGTCGACCCCAGACGCTAATGGATTCTTCGCACGCCGTGATGCGGTCGGCCAATGCAGGGACAAGCATCTCCTTCAGCTCAGCATCCGTTCGGGTGCAAGCCAAAGCAGCCATCAATCCACCCGCCGACGTACCCGTCACCACCTTGGGTAGGAGATTGGCATCCAGAAGCGCCCTCAACACACCAAAGTGGTAGTATCCAAATCCAGCACCGCCTGACAAACACAAGGCGCTACGACCAAGATTCTTGCTCACCGTGCGGTAGAAGCTTCTCTTGGTCTCGAGCGACACCTTATCCGTTGTCTGAATGTAGGCCAATGCAGTTTCGATCTCGGCGAGGTAGCTCTCCACCAGGTATTTGGTACCAAAGTACGTCTCGGAGTAAAGTCGGAAATTTTCCGTACCGGCAAAGTTGTTACGCAGGCACAAGTCGAGTACGCCGAGCAAGTTCTCTGCATCGTCCTTCTCGCGGAAGTTCTTGAGCGACGACTTGACCTTTTTGACCAAAATCCAATCGTAGAAGCCGCTACCGTCCTCGGTCTTCCACTTTTCGTAACCGAGGAAATCGTCCTGCGTCAAAGCGGCTTCCTTCCAATCGGCGTAGTTGGTTGCGCTGCGCATACGTTTGCGCAGTTTACCCTTCTGGCCTCGCCAAGCAATGGCAAATTCGATAAGATTGACGAGCTGTCGTACAAGAACGTACAGCAAAAACTCGAGACCGATGACGAGGAAGATGCACAGAAGGAGCGGCCATCGTAGGGTGTGGAAGACAAAGCCTTCGCGCGTGCCCGAATCAATGCCATTCTTTCTCGATTTGCGCGAGATTTTTTCGTTGATAGGCGCAAAGTCGGAAGCGGCAGCAATCCGGCCTACCTTGCGAGGGTTGGAGGCACGAGTGCCGGACGGCGCTGCTAGACCTGGCGACTTGGGCTCCAAGAGACCAGCTGCTGGGGCAGCAGCAGCCGATTCTTGTCCCGTCTCGGTGGGCGTTTTGGCCGAAGAGCCGAAGCCCAAGATACTCCATGCGGAAGAGGCAGACATGTTTGCAGAGGAGTTAGGGTTGTACTCTTGCTGTCCAAGATCGTGTGCTAGTGCCTCGCGGAAGGCTTCGAGGTGTTCTGGGATGACATATTCGGCAGTGAGGAGCGGATTCAGCTGCTCTTCTTCGGGTGTGGGAGGAAAGAGTCTTGGCGAGAGGATGTTTCCTAGACTGCGTCGACGCTTGGATGCCGACTTGACGCTGGCATTGTCGGCGCCATTTCGACCGGAGGATGATTTGCCGTTGGTACGTGTATGTGCCGGCGAAGCAGCAGGAGAGGATGTTGCTGCTTGTTCTGTTACTTCTGCGATGGGGTTGTCTGAAGTAGATAGCGAAGCCGGGTTAGGCTGGTGGCGACGCTTGAAGATGGACGTCATGATGGCGGAGCAAGCACGCCTGTCTGTACGATGCTCTCGGTGTACGCTGTTGCAGCTACTGAATGGCTTAGCTTGAATGCATCCGCTGGCTGATCGTCTATCGTTGTTGGTGTGTATAGGATGCTTTGTAGATGGGCTGGCCTACACCGATGCCATGCCTGCTCTGTATTGAAAGAGAGAGGATATGGTGATGATGGAATGCAATGTGATGTTTGAATGAGCCTTTCTTGAGGCTTGAAGAGGACCTGAGACTGTGATCCGGCATAACGTTAACGTTAACGGAGCAAGCGAGCTAGCGAGCAAGACTTTCCCCCAAAAAAGCCTCAAAAGCGCAGAGAGACCAAAGCGTGCTCCTGCTGCTGCATGTTGAACGTCATCGGCTCAGCTCTGACTTTTCACGCCTTGTGCTCGCACAGTTCGTCTGAGCCGGATCGCATTTACTCCGAATTCGTTTTGTCTTTTTATTTTATTTATTCTGTTTCAAAAAGCTGTCCTTTGCTCCACATAGTCAATTTTGAGCTTCAAGGTGTTAGTTGTGGATTTTGGCGGAAGTTGAGATTTTTCTTGCCTTTCTGGAATTCATCTTTTGAGGACCCTTACTTTTCTTCGCCTTCACCCTTCTTTCTCTTCATTCCAACAACGAGCACCCCTTGCACTACAGCCATCAACACCACGAAGACCACAGAAGGGAGTCTCTCAGCTCGTACGAACCATGCCAAAAGATACAAAAGGCAAAGCTGCAGTTCGCGGCTCGGATGCCAAGGACCCTAAACCTTACCGAAAACGTCCTTCCTCCTCCTCGTCCAACGCCGCTGGTCCATCTCAACCCAACAAGAAGCCGAAGTACGAAAAGCCACAATCTTCCAACGGACTTCCCGGAGCATCCAAAATCAAAGCTTCCATCCGTCAAACAAAACGCCTGCTAGCCAAAGCCAACCTGGCACCGGGTACAAAGATCGAAGCCGAGCGTAGACTTAAGTCGCTTGAATCCGATTTGGAGATTGCGTCACGAAAGCAGGTGGAGAAGTCTCGTGCGTCACGATATCATAGGGTCAAATTTGTTGAGCGACAGAAGCTTGTCAGGCGTATTGCTAGGTGCAAGCGTAATCTTGCAAAGTTGGAAAGTGGAGAGGAAGCTGAAGGTGATTCGGATTCAGACTCGGATGGAGAGGATCAGGCAAGAGTCAAGGATGCTACGTCAAAGATGAGCAAGGATGAACTGGTAAAGATGCTAGGAGAGTTGAGAGAACTGCTGCAGTACGTGGTACAGTATCCGGCGGATCTGAGATACGTAGCGCTGTTCCCGAACGCAGAGGAAGGACCATCACCACCGAACGCAATGGAGAAGGACAAGAGTAGACAGAAAGCGTACGAGCATTTGGTTCGAGTCAAGAGTGCCATGAAGGAAGGCAAGTTGAGCACCGAGATTGAGGTAGAGCTGAGTAGCAAGGACGCTCCTCGAAGCAAGCTCGCATCCAGCAGTAACGGAAAGTCAACAGGACAGGCGACAGGCAAGAAGGCGGATAAGAAGTCGAAGAAGGCAGACAAGTCCAAGCGCAAGCAAGCGGAAAGCAGCGATGAAGGAGACGATGACGACGTAGGAGGTGTCAAAGGAGATGACTTCTTTGCTCAGTCCGATGACGAGGAGTAGATCGTTACCATCCACAACATGGCGTCCCGCTGCTTACAGCGACTTTCTTCCATCTTCACTGTCACTTTGTTGCAAATACCACAGTTCCGCATCTGCACACACCATTGCACATGAAGCACAGCCGGCCAGCACGAATGTCAGAATGATAAAGATAAACTGCGTTGCAACTGAGAATTGAGACAAACGCTACTGAGGTGCTTCCAGTGGATCAAAGGTTCGGCCTCTCGCTCGTCTCTTTGATCTGATTCTCCCTGAGCTGCGCCTCGAGCTTTCGAATCGCCTCTCGATCCGCTCGAATACCCTCTGGGCTCTTGCCTGAGCTATTCCTCCTCTGAGCCCACTGCGGTCTTCCCGCCGGTGGCGTAATCGCCTTGTCATCACTCACCGCCTCCGTTGCCCTTGCATTCACCTCGCTCGGCATCGCAATCTCATTAATATGAACCTGATGATCCTTCTTCGCATTTCCCGCCTCATCAGGCTCCAAATCGTCAAAGGCAGCATCTCTCTCCCTCCTCCTCTGCACAGGATCCCAAAACTCATGCACCTCCGTCTTGACTCCATACGCCTGTGGCAAGATCTCAATCAACTGTCCCTCTCTTACTTGAATACTCGGAATCTCGTGAGGCTGTAAACCTTGCAAGTATGCGATCAAGCATCTCAACACCGAAGATTGACCAATGATCAAAACGTCGTTCCTCGTACGTTCCAATTCGAAGATGATCGGTTCCAGACGTACCGAGAGATCGTGATACGATTCGGCACGTGGGAAACGGTGCGAGTAAGGTTCGCGGAGTTTACGTTCGTATTCATCGGGGAAGCGACGCTTGACCTCGTCCACCGTCATACCGTCGACTACGCCCGGATTCATCTCGCTAAGCTGACTGCGTTCGATGACTTTATATCCGGCTTCAGCGAGCGGGTATGCGGTGTGGGAGGATCGGCGACGTTGCGAAGTCCACACTTCGAACGCTTTGCTGTCTTGTTCCATGAAATCAGTCGCACCCGGTGTCGCGCCTTCCACTGCAGCAGCGGCGGTCGTAGAAGAGGAAGCTGGTTCGATGGGTGGAAGACCGGCTTTCTTGCGTCGTAGGTTGACCATGAATTGCGCCATCTCATCAGCATAATCCCATCCCAACGAAGACAGGTCTGCATCGGCCTTGTACAGATGCTCCACCAATGCCTCACCCGCCCTGACGAGGTAAATTGTCCTGTGTCGATTGTGGATGTTCATCAAGAAGAAGACGATCCTCGATTGCAAATAACCTTGGATGTTATTGACCACCACAGCTCA
>JAXQGJ010000532.1:0-13285 GCA_037039655.1 Pseudozyma sp. M118-08B | reverse complement strand
CGCCTCCCCCTGCCTACGAGTCTGTCGCCGCAGCCGATGGCCAGGACGCGACCGCCACATCAGAGCAGGCGATTTCCGTCGCACACGCAACGGCTGCATCAGACGTTACCTCTGGGGCGAGCACTCCCGTTGCCGGCCCATCTCGCAAGCCATCTTCCCGCCGTCGCACAGTACACGCTGCTGGTGACGCTGCAGCAGCATCGTCGTCGACCTCAGGCTATGCTCATGCAGGTGCCACTGTCAGCAACGGCAAGGGCAAAGCGACGCAAGTTCACGCTGCAAGCACTACCGTTGCGCGTCGTCGAAAGGCTCAGCTCCGTGACGACGCCATGCTCGTCTGGTTCTGGATCCCCGTTTTGCTCGTCGCCGCTGTGGTCTTGCTCTTCTCCAAGAGTTCCAGCATCTTCAGCTATGCCGACCTCATCAGCTACTTGGACCTGCCCGCCGTCGGCCGCCTCCGGGAAGCTTGATCTCCCCTTCTGCATCATTTGCTAGCAATGCGTAGTTTCGCGTCTCACCACGTTGACATTTTGACGCGCTCGCTGTCACATTATTTCACACATCTTTAGGCTCGATTTGTACTTTATGCTTTGCTTTCGGTGCTTGGGTCACAATTCACCATTGTTATCCTGTGTTCTATCTTCGATGTGTTCTATGTTCGATGTGTTCTATGTTCGATCTGGGAGATTCACCAGGAGTAACCTGCGGGTGTCTGAACGGGAAAGGGAAGATCGCTCAAAGACTCTAGTTTGCCTTTGAGGCCGAGGGTACGTGCTTGGTGACGAAGCTAAGCAGCTTGTTGAAACTTTCTACCTGACTCTTGCCACCTGGCAGCTGGAGTGTCTCCTCATCACTGCGACCAGCAAGGAAGGCATCATAGCCATGTCCGACATCTTTGGCGAAGTAGTATTCGTGCCTACCGTCGTGTTTGACGAGTTTTTGCGCCAATGCTGTGGCTTCGCTTCCGAGGGGATCGTGTTCGCAAGCGATGATATAGCACGGAATTCTGAATTCCTCGATAGGAGCGTAGGCAGGAGAGACACGGGGATCCTTTCGGAGTTCGGATCCTCGCTTGTCGAATCCGAGGTAGGCTCCGAACAAATATTTGAGATCCTCAGCTGGGAGCGGAACCATTGGAATACCTTCGATGGGCTCTGGATCGTTGGTTGCCTTGTTTTCCACAGGAATACTGCAATCGGTGGGAGGGTAGAACGGAATGCAAGCCTTGAACGTGCTGTATTCCTGCTCGGTAATGCCAAGGGAAAGGGCGGTGGCGCGATTGGCAAGTGCCAAAGCGAGCTGAGCACCCGCCGAATGCCCAATGATCACAAGATCGCCGTTGAAAAAGGGCTGCTGTACAGTCCACTTGATCGCAGCCACAACATCTTGCAAGGCTTCAGGAAATGGATGCTCGGGTGCTTTGACGTAATCACAGTCAACGACGATCACGTTGAGTTTAGAACTGAGCCATCGATTCGTGATGTCGTCGCTGCCGAAATTGGGGATTACGTAGCCACTTCCGTGCCAATTGACAATCACTGGTCGAGGCGTGGTGGAAAAATCGTCGGAAGCATCAGAAGAGTAGAGGGCAAGCTTGATTTCTCTAGGCGTAGACGAGTTGTACGAGGGGATCTTGACGAGGCGATTGGCTGAGGTCTCTGTCGGCTCGAATGGCACGGCGCTTCGGATGATCGCTGCAGCCTTCTGAATTTCTTCTGGCGATGGATTCGTCCAGTTCTCGAGGAGACGAAAAGTAGCACCCTTGGAAGGCTGAGTCTCTGCCATCGTGTTACTGAATTCGAGTGTCGGAAGATGTCTGAAGGGGATTCAAGGAAGGAGTGAACCACCGGAATGTTAGCAATTATATGTTTCCTCAGCCCTGGTCTCAACTCGAAACCGAAACATGGCGTGCAATGAGTGGCATATCGTGTGCAAAGCTACGTGTGCCGATGCGTGTGGCTTGCTGAGAGAGATCTTAGCGTGGCCCTAGCAAATTGACCGGTGAAAAGGTTTCCCCGCGTCTGACCGCGTAATTAGGATAACTGGCTGTTCAAGGCGCGAGGGAATGCGAGGTGCAGTTTGTAACCGGTCGGCGCGATTCTTCGCAATCACGACGTGACGGCTGGGGGAAACCGCATATGGATTTCATAAAGTTCGAGGAGACAACAGACATGCAATTGCTGGCGCTACACAGTGCACTCAAGCTGTTTCAAGGGGTAGGTGTGGGAGACAAGCAACGATTTTTTTTATTGAAGCAGTGATTCAGTAGCGACGACGGTAACAACGACACAAGAAACAAAGGCCACGGAAAAGATGAACATTGACAGTAGCGCAACAGCAAAAACGACAATGCGCCCACAAAGGTGACAATGGTACACGAGCCCGGCCGGACAGTCTAGATAGATTGCAAAAGCGATTCAATCCTTCTTGTCCCACGTAGCCAGCTCATCGTCCTTGGGAGCAGAGAGGGCGCCCTCGAGATCGGTGCGGCGAGCGCGGATTTCGGCGTTGGCACTAGCTGAGCGAAGCGACGTGGTCTGCGCGTACAGCTCATCCACCTCCTCGAGCGACAGAAGGCGGGTTTCGTAGAGCACAAAGTAGGCAAAGGCGACGCAGGTAGTACAGAGACCAGCAAAGATAAAGAACACCTTGGATCCAAGACCAGCCTTTCCAGGTCCATGATCAACCAGGTAGGGAGCCGAGAAGCTGATGGCAAAGCTCGTAACCCAATTGGCGGCAGCGGACATCGAAATCGCCTTGGCTCGAATATCGAGAGGGAAGATCTCACCGATGATCACCCAGGCGCCTGGTCCCCAAGTTGAGGCAAAGTTGGCGAGGAAAAGGCAGACGAAAGCAACGAGCACTTTTCCAGCGGCTGCGTTGGTGTCGGGTAACACTGTTCCAACCACACCAATGACTACGTGGCAGATGCACATACCAACGCCACCCCACATCAGGAGCTTGCGTCGTCCGAAGCGGTCCATCATCATGATACCTGGCAGTGTACAGGCAGAATTGACGGCGGTGATGATGATCGAAAAGATGAAGGGGTTGCCGTTGGGGACAGCGCTGGCAAAGTAGCGAACACTGAAGAGAGCGATAAAGGCGATACCGGAAAGTTGCTGGCAGAGCTGGACGCCCATACCGGTCAGGGTGCGGAGGAAGTACTTGCGCTCGTTGAATTGGAAGCAATCGCGGTACGTGCCAGTCGAGATGGTGTGCTCAATGTCGAGGTTCTTCTGAATGAGTTCCAACTCGGTGCGAACAAGCGGATCGTCCGAGTCAGTCGAGTTGAGAGTGGCAACCGATGCGGCTGCCTTCTCGTGATTTCCCTTCTTGACAAGCCAGCGAGGCGATTCGGGCATGATGAAGAAGAATATCGACAGAATCAGACCAAAGCCAATCTGGACACCAACGGGGATCAACCAGGATCCCTTGTCAGGACGAGCGTATGTGCAATAGGTGGCGGCAGCGGCACAAAGTGAACCAATCGTGATCGCCCACTGATAGCAAGAGACCACTGCACCACGAATCCAGCGAGGTGCCGTCTCGGACTGATACATGGGTACAATAGCCGAGAGGATACCAACACCAATTCCGGCAACAACACGACCTGTGGTAAAGACGGCAAAGCTGGAAGTAGCCATCTGCATGACGACGCCAGCAAGGAAGCAAGCGATTGCAATTTGCATTCCCCATCTTCGACCCAAGAAGTCGGCAAGCCCAGCAGCGACCAAAGCACCGACGGATGTACCAACGGAAAGGATCGAAGCGACCAGAGACACTTGGGAAGTTGTCAAGGCATATCCAGGCACATTCACGCCCGTATTGTTGGAAGGAACGTTGACGGGGTAGAATTTACCAAAGGTTGCATTGAAATTGGGCATGACGAGCAGACCTGCAATAACGTAGGTGTCATAACCGAAGAGGATGCCACTGAAAGCAGCCGCAAGAGCCACCATAATAGCAGGGATCGCCTGCTTGACCGTAGCAGGACGGCTCATCGAGCTGCCGGCTGTGTACCCGACAGTGGGTACACCACCTTCGACCATGTTGAAGAATTGCTTACTAGGTGGGTGTCAATGGTAAAGAATAGGGATTGGGGAACAAAACGGCTGAGCTTGTAAGAGCAGAGAGAGATGAATGAGTTGCTTGACAGATGCGGTCAATGGATGGCACGAAGTGTGCGTATTTATGTGCGATGCTGTGAGCCGGGGGCCCCGCAAAACGCTCCTTTGTCCGCAAAACGCTCCCTTGCGGGGGTCGCGGGGACAATGTTCATCGATAAGCAATTGCTTTGGTGTTCCTGCTTTGGAGTTCCTGCTTTGATGTTTCCGTCACATATTGCCGTAGGGAGCAAGTCGCCTCAAAATCATGCCGAAGGAGCAACCATCCGATTCTTTCGAGCTCTCAGGCAGGAGTCGAGAAGACTTGACCCGCTGTACCGGGACGCGTGGCGTGAATCTCAATGATTGGTACAACAAGGCGACGAATTCCACGTGGACAGTCTGACAAGACAAATGGCTGTAGAGAAGATGACCGAGACGCCCGCCGCAGATAGCCGGACATTGCTAGGAGCGGGTCAAAGACGGGGAAATCGGTTTCGGCACGCATTCTTTGACATCTATCGCATGAGCCGGTCAACCGGTAACAAGGCGGGGAAACGGAAGCGAGAAAGGGGAAACAGACATTTTTGTGGCTTGCATCGGATGTGAACTCGGATATGAATTACAGGAACAAGCATAGCAGGATCACCACCACACATCGTGTGCGCTGGATGTTCGCGAAGAATTCGACGGCGCTGGCGAAGCTGGAGCACACAGACCATCTGCCCTCTCCTCGCCACCCTTTGAAGATGGAGCGACATCAACCCGGATGCCAGCACGCGATGGTGCAGCGGAATCCGTTGCTAGCCGAGACTGCGAGTGTTCTACCGCTAGAGTCGGAATTCCAGCTGCTGAACGCCATTGTCTGACACCTTGCTGATGCCTACTCGACAACTCAAGACGATCCACATCAGCATCTGAAATGTCACCAGCGGAAATATCCTCGTCGCTTTCCATTGCAAATCTGCTGCTGTCTCTCGTTTGCGTCCCTGAACCCGTAGCGACAGCCCTGGCAAATCTCTGCTGATACTGTCGCTCTCTTTCCTCCAGCGCCTCCCTCAATCTCGCCATCTCGCTCGCTGAGGGTGTATACGCAGCTCCATATCGTCCCGGGTTGGCACCTCGCATCCCACCCATGTTCGGCGACGTCTCATTCTCCGGCGAAAACGACAGATCAGACACGCCGGGCGAAAGCGCTCGACTTCCCCCATTGCCACTGCTGAGCACGGACGAGGTATCGAATTGTGACTCTTCCTCCGCAATGTCGGACAAACCCTCGGGTCGGAGCGTGTGATAGTGCGCAAGCCCGTAGAATCCGGGATCCATTGGAATCGAGTCATCAGCGTACGAGATGGGGCCTGCGAAATAGGCATCCCGATCGAGCTCTTGTGGAGAAGGCCCGCTAAGATCGTCCTCGTCATGAGAGCTATAGCCGACACTGTCCGAGTGCCAGCCAGGCGAGACGGGTTGCGAAGGTGGTGCACTTTGGTCAGACTCTGCTTCGAGGTCGGCTAGTGAACGCCCACCGATTGGCCCGCCGAGAACTTGAGGCTGAGCGCGGCGTGCATCTCGAGCCCGACGGGGAATAGCTCGCGGAGCGATGTCAATGCGAGGCGCACTCGAATTGTCCCAAACCGAGGCAGCGCTTTGAGCGGGGCGGTGCAGGTGAACAGGCTCCATAGTCGAAGCAGGCGCTGTCTGACCCCGGCCACGCGTCTCCTGAGCACCAGCACCCTCCCTCAAGCCCAACCCAACACGTTGTGCCAATTCCTCCTGCCCAACGCTCGAATACTCGACGTCGCTATCCATCGGCGTTCCCATTCCAGTCGATGGCGTCGGTGTCGGTTGCGTCCACACAGTCTCATGCGGATAGACACCTTCCAGACCGAGCTGATTGCGATCGTACGATTCGCTATCGAAATCTTCGGATCCGGTATACGAGCTTCCCAAAAAAGGGTAATCATTCTCGCCATCATCGCCTCGTGAGCTGACATCCGAGGGCATGGATCCGGCAGGCGACACAGCATTCAGATGCGGAGGCGAATAAGCAGCCGTGGCAAGATATCGACGGTCGTCATGATGGCTGGGAAGCTGAACAGCGAGCGTCGTGGCCATAGACGTTGGCGTTGCGGGAGTCGTCGAGGCAGGAGAGGGTGATGGCTCGGCGACGAATCGCGCAATGATCTCCAGACCTTTCTCGCGTTCTGATTCTGATCCAGCAAGATACATCGAGACAAAGGGCCAGGCATGGACACCTCCAGGGCCATGTTCGACGGCAGTGCAGAGCCAGTCGGCTGCAGTATCAGACATATCGTCGTCAGGCTGTCTCTGAGGAGATCTTGAAGCCGCTCGTCTTTCCTGCAACGACCTTCCTTGGCTGCCAGAGCGAACACTGGACTGGGAAGGGTCAAGATCTTGACTCGGCTGATCATCGGTGCCTAGCGAGGCATCGCCACTTCGAGAACTTTGCGACTGCCTGACGTGATTCACCCATGTTTCAATATCGTCGGCGAGACGTTCTCGATCGCCCCAAAGCACCAACATACCGCGCTTCAGCTTGATGCGACTCCAGTCACCGATTGCAGGATTGATCAGCTTGCTTGTCTCAAGTAATTGTTTGGCTGCTTCGAAATTTGGGTCACTAGTCTGACGTTCCCCCTTCTCGTCATCCTGTTTCGCTTCCTCCCATCCGTCTGCATGCGCCCCCCAGAGCGGAATATACAGGTCGCCTGTAGTCGATACAGCGTCCGTTTTGCGTTCGGATGTGGGAAAGATAGGGTCGAGTGCGCCCACCGCCGAAGGTCGAATGTGTTCCACTTCGTTGAACGCGTCCGATGCTGGCTTTTTCGAAGATGCGAAAGTTGACTTGGCAGTGCTTGCTCTGTTCAGCAAAGGCTCCGTCAGAATGCTGTGAGCAGCCCGAGCCATGCGCTTCGGTGGCGTGACGAGCGTGCGAAGTATCGCGAGTGGTGCAGTCGAAGCCGATGCGGCCGGTTTGCCCTTTTGAGACTTGGCGCCTACAACTTCATCTTCATCGCCGGCGAGCACAGCGCACATATGGGCGACCCAGCCCATAGGTCCTCTCACCCGTCGTGGTGTCTGGAGGACGCCAGAGTAGAGCTGAGCAAAGTGCATGAGTGCTTCAGCTGCTACATAGTCCCATTCGTGTTGGCCGATTGCCTGAGTCCATGCTGAGACACGAGCATCCGCTTGTGAGGCTGAGCCATCCGATCTGGCGATGGATTTGCCTTCATTCGCCTTGGTACTAGCGCTTGTGGACTCTGCAGCCTCCCGAAGCGGCGCAAAGGCAAGCGACGATGAAGGCCGCAAGTCCGCCCAAGGACTGATGAGTACCGCCTTACCTGGCATGGGCAGTGCGCTCCAATCTCTCTCGTCCAACGACAGCTCTGACTTGGCTTGTCCATCCAGACAAAGAAGCATGGCCATGGTCAAGTTTCCACCTGCACTGTCACCCGCAATTGTAATCGACGTGGGATCGATGCCTTCAACCTCGATGAGATGCGCATAGCAGCGAAGGCACTGCAGCAAGGGGCCGGGAAAGCGTGATGTCGGAACGAGATCATACTCGACTGCAACGCAGCGAGCGTCGTTCTCGCGGTCCTCTACGCCGCATACTTTGGTGATGATTCGGATGAGAGCCTCGGCGTAGAAAGCAACCGAACCAAGTGAGAAGCCACCACCGTGCAGGTACAACAGAGTCGTAGCCGATTTGGACGATGGGTCAGAGCGTCTCACTTCAACAGGAACGTGGGCGTCAGCGCCGATCCAGAAAGCGCGAAAGCCAGGACGGGTATTCGTGCGGTGTGCGTTATGCTTCGGCTTGCTTCTGTCAGACGGCGAAAGTGTGCCTGCAGCTTTACTGAGCGGATCTTGTCTGGTCGGTGCATCCTTGTGGCTGCGTGTATTTGGTGAAGTTCCGGTTGAGCCTTGCTCGCTGGTGAACTCGCGGACGATGCCAACAGCACCTCCACCCGTCCTCCATCGCACTAACGGACCGATAGTCTCTTCAGCGAACAGAACACGTGGCACAAGGTGTGGGAAGCTGGTGCAAGCGAATCTGACGAGGAGCAAGGTAAGATGATGAAATGGCGATAGCTGAGCATCATCATCGTATGCTTCTTGAAAGGCTTCTTCGTCGTCGGATGAAGACACTGCTGTGGATGAGGTGCGGCTCGGGGGTGCTGATTGGGCTGACGCATTCTTATTGAGCTCCCTTCTCAAAGCAACATCGGAGCTCGTGTGATCGGACGTAGCCTCTTTGAGCCTGCGAGCGTCGTGGTGCTGTGTTGTTGAAGATGCAGCAAGCGGTGGGTATCGGCCAAATTGACTGGATGCTGGTCGGCTGAGTGACCAACGCTGGTAAAAGTCGAATGGCAGCCGTGTGCAAACATAGGTGAAGCCTTTAAAGGCTACATCGACTAGCTCGGCAATGCCGCACGTGCGCAATAGATTGACTGCGTAGAAGAAGGCGACTACGATGAGATCTGAAAAGTAGAGACCGCCAAGCAGCGGCTTTTGCGCACGAGAACGCTTTCTCGTTCGACTGGGCTCATCGCGAAAGGGATCGGCTGTCGATGCGGCAGACGCTGTGATATCGCTGGATTGAGACGGCTTTGTTCTGCCCCGGCCGTGCTGTGCTGCAGTGGAATGTTCCGGGTTCAAAGTGGACTTTCGAAATGGCATGAGGCCAGGTGAAGATCTAGATGAAGAGGAGGAGGCTACCTGGAAGTCGAGCAAGTTGTCTTGCCCATCCTGAGGGGTATATCTATGGCGATGGGAAGAAGTGACAGCACTCTCGATGCTTTCACGCCGCGCTTGTTGACCTTTAGACCGTGAAGCTGAGATGGAAGAGGATCTATTGTGTGACTTGCCGTGCTCTGATCGGAAGTCTACATGTCTAGAAGAGGAAGACGCTCTGAGCGTGGACGTAGAAGATGCCGGCGAGGTAGAGGGAGATGCGGGTCGAGGTGGAGCTGGACGAGCCTTTGCTGTTGCAGGGCGCAGGATATCAAGCATCGTGTCGATATCGCTGGTGCACGCCGTTGACTGCGAAGCTGGTGTGTCTGTAAGGGTCGCGCGCTCGAGTGAGAGTCTAAGAGAGCTTGCGCAAGCTCATCCTCGCCATGGGCAGAAGACAACGTGAAGCTAGCAGAGGATGGTACAGCTGGCTACTGATGGAATTGAAGGGTATGCGTTGGGTATGCTGTATGCTCGGCGATGCTGTTGTCTTGAGTCCGAGAAGGTTGTACGACGGGCGGAGAGATGTCGGTCAGTCAGCCGTCTTTTAGTTTTGGTATTGAAGCTGGTGTCAATGGGTATATGGAGTGTTGACGATAACGAGGATGACCTCAAGGACGAAGATGGTTGCAGAGGGAAACGTCCATGAGATGTCTGAACTGCGCCTTGACGGTCGTCTGAGAGCGAGGATCAGGTCATGGAATCATGAAAAGTGTTGTTCTGTTGCTTTGGGTTGCTGAGCTTTCTTTCAGCTGCAGGCGAGCAACTGGGACTTGGTGAGCGATTTCTGTTGCGTAAAAAATGACGTTTGAAAGCGTGAAACAGGCACTGTTTGAATGCCACCAAAAGGAAATTTCGCCGTTGTCAAACGTCCCGCTCTTGCATCGCATCTGCTTGCTGCAGGGACCAATTCCGCCCCTTCTTTTCTTTTCCCAATTTCTTTTCCCTTTTTCTCACGCCGGATCCACAAGCTGCCGAAAACCCCATTCGAATCAGCAGAGAGAGAGCTTTTGTGGGAAAGCAAGCAAACAAGCTCAAAATACCGCTTAAGTTACCACTGGAGTCGACGTCGCTTCTCCGCAATCGCATTCAGATCACCCCACAAAACGACATGGTTGTTGAAAGGCAATTTGCGACAGCCAACTCTTCATAACAAAGTATCGACGGCTGATCCGATCAGATCAAGCTTGAGTGAGAGCTGAGTGCAGCAACCCGCCAAGAAGACGGGTTAGGAAAGGGTGCAGAGCTCGATGCAGCAAGCCATGCTGCACCTTGCAAAGCAGATGGCCTAATCTGACAGCAGCAGCAGCAGCACGCACGCGCTTCGTACGTTTCACGCTCCAAAGTTGACCATATCAGATCTGCGCAGAATTTCAGTGTGGAGGCTAGTGTAATTTTTTGGCCCAATTCGTGCTGTGCGATCGATGAACAATGAAGCTAAAAGGTCACATTCCTCCCGCACAGTCAAGGAAGGATTCGCAATTAGGCATGGCATGACATGGCACAAAGGCATGCATGCAAAGAGAGAATGTTTGGGAAGTACAGCATTAAGCGTAGAAGAGTGTGGGTCCAGATGTGTGGTCCGAGACCTGGTATCATAAATGTGAATAGGAAATGGAGAATTATCAAGAAGCAGCTCAAGGGCTGGTGTCATATGTGTAAGGTAAAGTTAGGGGAGGGGTATGATTACTTGGTGCTTGGCTCCTCGTCGTCCTGATCATCCTCATCGTTGAGAACAAAGACAGGCTCGACCTCAGCCAGTGTTTGAGCTTCGGCTGATCTGTGGCGGTTGAGAACACTAGCTCGCATGTGCCTTGGCTCCCTTTCTTCCTCGGCAGTTACATCGAGTTGCAGAGCATTGGATGCCGGGCTCATCGACTGACCAACAAAATCGTTCGATACCCGCTCGTAAAGGCTTCGCTTGACCTCTCGCCTCACTGCCCATCCCTTGAGCATCATGAGCGCTGTGGTCCAGCAGAACAGTAATGCTACCACTGCCACGGCTACATTGAGAATGGCCATAAAGTCGCCGTATCCACTGCGCATCGCCGCGAACGACACCTCTTCACTGCTGAGCATGAATACCAATCCACCGCAAGAGAGCGAGAAGGCAGCCAGTGCTTCCGTAGGAGGTCGAGAGGGCAACACGGAGGCAGAAGGAGGCCGCAACCACAGCAAGAAGTAGGTCAAGCATCGCAGCAGAGCAAAGCCTGCCAGCAGCTGACCCCACAGCATGTGGATCTGCACTTCGTACACGTAGTCCTGGTGATGAGCTGCCATCGCTACGCCTGTGACGCCGATGACCAGCGCAGGGAAGGGGTTGAACGAAGAAGAGTACGACGCTGGCTGTGTCTGTGCTTCAACGAGCAGATCCAAATCGGCTTCGGCTTCGCTCTCTGCATCCCGAACCATCCGTGCGCCGGCATCACTTCGGCCACGCGACTGGTGTTGGCGACGACGAGCCTCGTGCAATGGCATAGCAGCAACATGGTGATATGCGATTGGGAACGAGAGCATGTTGCGAATAAACTTGGTCTCGAGCAGCATGCCCATCAAGCCTGCGAACCAGAACATGACGGCAATCGAAATATGCTGGATCTGCTTGATGGTGTACGGGTCGCCAGCCTGTGCTCCAAAGCGTTCCATCCAAGTATTGCTAGCTCCATAGATGAAGATGACAAGACACTCGACAAACTCGGCACTGGGCACATTGCTACGCCAAGCTGCAAGTCCAGTCCTGCGTCGTGCTGCTTGTACGCTAGGACGCTTGTTCCATGCCCAGCCAATGTCCGCGTACGCTCCGAGGTAGCGTCCGAAACAGAGAAGGCCGAACCAGAAGAAGATGCCACCCTTTATACCGTGTGCCAGGCAGACATTCTTGTATCCAGCACGGCACGATCCTGTGTAGACGGCCAGACCAGTGTACGAGGTAGCGAATGCGAGGATGGGCAAGGCGCGAGCTACCACGACGCGAATGTAGCGAACGAAGGTACGAAAAGTGTCCAGGCGACTCGAACGAAGCTTGGACGGCTGGTAGTCGGCGGTAAACGCGTTGCTGGATTCACGCGAAGGATGGATGTGGTCGTCGTGGGCTTGGTTGCGCCAAAGTGAGATCGACTTGAGGTTCATAGGCGGCAAAAGGGTAGAGTCACCACCGAAGAACGAGTTGCGAGGCGTGTTGCAAGCTGTCGTGGTGGGAGAGGCCACCATGCGGTCACCTGTGATGTTGTCACTTCCACGACGGTGGTGCTCGCCACTGCTACTGACCACAGTGCTGCCGCTACCGACCCACTCGGCGGGGCTGGCGACCGACTCTGCACTGCCGCCACGACCCTCATGGACGTCAAAGTGCACTCGGTGGGGCGAGCCAGTGCCTGAACCGTTGCGAGAGCTACCAGCGCTTTGCCTTGAAGATGGACGGTGTTGCATGTGTTTCTCGACATCAATCTCCTGAGCGTCGCTTTGAGCTGCTTCGGACAGCATGGCTTCCTCCTCCATAGCATCGTAGCTTTCGTTGGTTTGAACTTGAAGTTGACCGCGACCGAGTGCAGTACGTACTACGTCCTTCCAGGACTGAGGAGCGCTGTGGAGATCGGAAGTGTTGGCAGTGGGAAGCCAATCCCGGTCGTTGCGCTTGTAGGAGCGAAGAGCCGTGAAAGCTGACCAGATTTGACCGACAAGGCGGAAGACATCAGTACCGAGGGTAATCAGCGAGATCCAGAGGATAGCCCAACCCATAGAGCCGTGTGCGTTGTCCGGGTAGAGACGTGGGGTGAGCGCCTTGTAGATGATCGAAACAAACATGGAGCCGCCAAGGACTGTCAAGTAGAGCAGCGATGCCAACGGAGCGAGCGTCGAGTGAGCAGCACGCAAAACAAGTGCCACGGGAAGCAGGACGAAGCAGCTCAGCACGGCAGATACGATGTGAAGCATCAAGAGACCGCGGTGACGGCTTGGTTCTCCTTCCTTGCCCGGCAGGCGCGAAGCAATGTCTTTGGCGATAGCTTGTCGCTGCTCGGCATTCTTCTCGTTGAACAGCTTTCTCCAGCGACCGTCTACAACGCCCATCTTTTCCGTTCCAGCGAGCACATCGGCATCAGTCATGAACCTTCGCAGCTGAGTTTCTGAGCCAAGACCATAGCCAAAGTCCCATTCGATGTAGCTGAGCGGATCGGGACCCTTGGAACGGAACAGGAGCGTCTCATTGAGTTTTTCCTTGACGGGGCCAGAGCCATGGGAGTGGCCGTGTCCGCCGTGAGAGTGCCAGACTGGGAGAGTGCGAAGATCCATTCCAGCGATGGAAGCGTCGGGGATCGATGAGGGTGAAGGACCATCAACTTGCATATTAAAACTATAGAGATTGATAAGAAAAACATCGATACTGAAAAGAAAGAAAAAATAATAGCAAAAATAAATCATAT
>JAXQGJ010000531.1:0-13487 GCA_037039655.1 Pseudozyma sp. M118-08B | reverse complement strand
GGATATAAATTTAATGGAGAAGTTATAGATTACTTCCCAGCAAGTTTAGAAGATTTAGCTAAGTGTGAACCTATATAGATTTGTACTCTACCACCAAGAAAGGCGACAAAAAGAAGAAAGGCGACGGTGAAAAGCTCGGCAAATTCATGATCGTCTCTACCGGGTACGGACATCTTTTCGCACAAGACTTTGCGATTCAGCATCCAGAACTCGTCCATTCATTCCTTCACATCGATGCGGAGACTCCTACATCTTGGTATACGGACAAGGTGAATGTGGATTCTGGTGCACGTGCAGGATACTTGGCTCGCAAACATGGACCTTTTGGCTCGCTCTTCTACGACCTTTTGCCGGCTTTGGCGGAGCCGATTGGCGTTACACGAATCATTGGATTGCTCAAAGGAAAATCGGTGGTGGACCGCATTCTCGCACCGGGTCAACGAGGACGTGCTGCACGACAACACGATTTGGCGGGTGGAGGATGGCGTATTTGGGGCGCTGGAGGAGGTAATCCTCGCCTTCTCATGTCTTCTTGGTTAGAGCGTTTGGATGCAAACCTCGGTACCGCGAGTCCGAATTTTGTTAGCCTTACCAAATCAGCAAAAGAGTACCAGAAGCTGTTGTCCGAACGTCCAATTGCTGTTCTTTCGAGCTTTTGGAGGATTCATGCCGATGTGGAGGGATGGGGTCAGGAGCAGAGGGAGACGCTCGTAGCACCAGCCAAGAACAGCTCGAGCTTGGTTGGTTGGTGGCGTATAGGCGACCGTAAGAAGAGAACGGGTGGTGGAGATCAAGGTGGTCCTGCAGGAATCTGTTCAACAAGGATGGGCGTCATTTTTTGCGAGGAAGCGGTTCGCAAATTGATCGCTGCCGGTCAGATGTGGAATGGTACCTCTGTGGTCGAGCCTCTGCTTTGAGCCTACCAAACACATTCAAAACATTGTATCATAGCGCCGTACGACAATCTCCCGTGCACCAAAGAAACAGAAAGGAACTGAAATTCTCACTCAGTCTTGCCCCCGGTCTGTTTCTTCAGCGCGAATGGGCTTGTTTTCATCTCAAAACGGCTCTGTGAAACGCCACTTGGCCGACACAATGTTGAGGTAAGGATGCCGCGAGCCCACGGCTACGGGAGAAGAGAACTGATATTGACAAGAGAAGAAACAAAAAGACTAGCTGTACATTACACAGAGTCAAGCAACGAAGAACAATCTTGACTCCGGACGGATTGTGGCCGATGCGCGTCTAAAACGATGAGAGCCGGTCAGCTTTGAAGCGCTCGCTTACTTGCAAAGAAAAAGAAAGGGATGGGAGGCAAGGGTATCCAGGAGATGAGCGATGGCTTGCAGAGCCTGGCGTCGTCGTGAATGCGCCGGCACAGAGTGAAGGAAGGTGCTTTAGAAGCAGCCTGACCTTCTTTTTAGGGTGGAAGAGAGATTGCGTGAATGAAAGAAGGCTAGGTACGGTCGACAGAAGGAGAAAGGTCCGAATGCTTTAAGCGTCAAGCTTGGTCTCCTCGATCTTGTCGGCCACTTCGTCAACTTTTGCTTCGGAAGACTCTGCCTGCTTGGATGCGGCAGGGCTCTGCTCCTCACCGCCAAGTGCACCGGCTGGCTTGCGTCCTTGACCCCATGCGCCTGTGGGTGGCGCAGCGCGAGGTGCCTTGGCAGGTGCAGCTGGAGCGGCCTCGGCGGTAGCAGGTGCATCGGTGCTCTCGGCGTCAGCTTTAGGCTTGTTGGCAGCAGAGGCGGCGGCAACGTCGGTCTTGTCCTTCTTCTCCTTGTCGGCCTTGGCCTTCTCCTTCTTTGCCTTCAACTCTTCTTGTCTCTCCTTCTCTCTCTGCGAGAGCTTCTCCTCAATCTGTCGCTCACGCTCGGATGCGTCGACCGGCTTAGCATTACCGAATGGACTGGGCTTTGAGCTGGTGGCAGAGGCGGTAGCAGCAGGTGTGGTTGGTTCAGCGGAACGAGGCTGCAAGGCGAGCTTCTTGCGCTCAGCGGGGGCAGCAGCGGATGGAGCAGGGCTGGACGAGCCCGAAGCGGGCTTCTTAGCCGAACGCCAGTTCTCGGGAGTTTCCGAGCCGGCAGCGGGTTGACCACTACCGCGTCGCTCAGCAGCACCAAAGCCGAAACCCTTCTTGGCGGCGTTGCCAGGGCTCTCGGGAGGAGTCTGGTCCGGGGTGAACTTGGATCCAAAGCCCATTCGCTCCTGCGAGGCGTATTTGTCGTCGACCTCGTTGGCGTCGTTGCGTTGACGGAAGGAAGGCTTTCGGGACTCGGAGTCGCCCAAGCCGGATGGACGGCGCGAGTTGGCAGGCGAACGACCCTCGACGGGCTTGCCAGTCCTCCACTGGGAGGCAAGATCGCCTTGGCTGGGCTCGAGAGGAGCAGCGTCACGAGGAGGGCGGCTGGAGGGAGCAGGTGCGGCCTGGAACTTGGCACCGAAACCGCTTCGGACACCGGAGCTAACATCCATGTTGTCGAAGCCAGAGGGACCTTCAGTGCGGGGGACACCGGAGCGCTCAGGACGAGGGGCAAAGCCGCCACGGGGCTCTGCGGGAGGAAGAGGGCCAGCGCGGCGCCACTGAGAGGCATCGTCAGCCTGGCTGTTGAAGGCGGGGCGGTCACCACCGAAAGCACTCTTGGGAGGCTCTGCAACACTGATCCTGACGGTTCTGCTGGCGAGTTGGCTGCCGCTCCTGTCGAGAGCGGACTTGAGATCGTCGACGGTCTGGAACTCGACGTAACCGAAACCCTTGGGCTTGCCATCGTGGCCGGTGACGATGCGAACGCTGACGATCTTGGCGGGAGCAAAGAACTCCTCGACGTCGGCCTCCATTACATCGAAGGAGAGGTTGCCAACGAAGGCAGTGAAAGGAGGCTTGTCGGGAATAGGAACCTCGTCACGGGGAGGGTAGCTTCGCTCGGGACGCTCGAAGCCACGGTCGCGGTCGACACGGTCGGGGACGCTGGCAAGGAAGTCATCGCCTCCCCTGCGGTAGGTGGACTGGCGAGGAGCAGAGGCGATGGGAAGGTCGTCCATCTCATCCGCCCACGAAGTCTTGCCGGTAGTCTCGTCGGCCAAGAAGTCGTTGAGCGTCATCTTTGATCCCCTTTTAGGCGCTATTGTAGTTTTGAACAAGGCAATGTGAGAAAGATCATCAGTACAAAGTCGGCGGTGGATCTGTCAGAGCAGCAGTCAAAAGCTAGCCCGGATTTGAGACGTAGCTTGAAACAGCTTTGCGAGTGTTGCTTGGATCGAGTGACACTCACGCATGATGGGCGAGTTGTGCTGTCGGCGCTGTGCGACGTAGTACTAGATGTAAATTGTGTTGGGGGTTGATCCTAGCGGTTTGAGCAGGACCTATAAGCTACCTGATGCGAAATAGGTAGCGAGTAGTTGGTAGAGGTGGTGGTAATGACGACGATGATGACGAGGTACCGACACCAATTGTAGACTGGCTTGCTACACTAAACTGTGCGGTTGGTGATGTGCCAAATGAAATTCGGATCACGGCCGCCAGTGAGAAGGAGGCGAATTTGCGCTACTAGCTGTGCTGCCTTGCGGAGTGGCTGCAGGCCCAACCAACCCTTTCTTCTCTTTCTCACCAAAAAAAAAAAAAAGAAAAGAAGATCCTCTCTCTGAGCGACAGACAGATGTTCTTCTTCCCTGCGCCGGTAAATTCTCAAAACTGCAGCAATCGTCAATGCTGCTGCTCAACCGCCGCTCAAATTGGAGTCGCACCGTGCCTCAGTCAATTTGAGTTGGACAATCGATTTTGCCCTGAAAGGGTCTCGTCGGATCAACTGAGATCTTCGCTTAATCACCGATCCGTCCTCCAACATCATCAGCCTAACATCACTAAAATATTGCCCACTGTTCCACGTCGCAACATGCATGAGCTTCATCTTCCAACTTAGACCGCGGACCCTGTTGGACGTCGAATAGAATGCAAAAGCCACACTCTTGAGCTTGTCACACTCTTCGTCCCTGCACCACTCATTCAATTCCTCTGACACTGCTACGCAGCATCGAAGACAAGATGGCCAAACAAGAGGCTGACAAGAAGGCCAAGAGCGACCGCATCATCATCGACAACTCGAATCTATCCGAGCTTAAAGCTACGTGCGATGAGGCCGTCGAAAGGGTAAGCTAGTCATAGATTTCTCTCAATATGCTCGGCTTTGTACTGACGTTGAATCGACGCTGCTACTCTGCAACTCTGCAACCATCTCCCAGATCTTGTCTCGCGAACCAGAAGATGGCTCCGTAGCCAAGCAGCATGGCTTTGCACCCTTCAAGGTCAACCATTTCCACACCGACCTGCGCCTCGTACTCGGATTCACAGCTTCGGCCATCATGATCGGTACCTCCATCTGGGCCTACTTTGTCGAAAAGGAATGGAGCCGCAACAAGCAAGCCTGTGCCATCGCAGTGGTAGCCTACATCATCCTCTCATCCATTCAATACGTCGATTCGTATTTGCAAGGCAACACCATCTTTACCGGCACACGCAAAATGATCTCGAATCGCATCGAGACCGAGTACCTGACTATCGCATCGCCATCACTCCCTAAAGCCGTCAAGAAAGGATCAAAAGCCGCCAACGGTAAAGAGATCTTGACTCCTCCAGCCTATGCACTCCAATTCCAATATACTCGCAAGAGCAACAAAGGCAAATCACTGTTGGGCAAAAAGAGCGAGTCTCTGCCTCTTGGTCATCTAGGTGAATGGTTCACCGAGGAAGGCGAGTTTGTGGAGGACATCTTTGAGCAGAGGTTGCTTTCCGGCCTTCAGAAGGCATTCGGTCAATAGAAAGGTGCTGAGCCATTTGTCACACCTTCGCACTCGACATACACTATTCTGCATTGTGATGCACTGACCTTGACCGCCTGCGAGTGTGCTTTTGAAACACGATGCTGTCTTGGGCCGCCTGTGCCGAAACAATGATCAGGTCGAGTGATACTGTGTTGTGACTTTAAGAAAAGGTGGCTCGATCGCACACACGCTTTTTTCCTCTCTCTCCTTTTTTTCTTGGCAGTTCAAAGTGTTGGTTTTGAGTTTTGGCAGAAGAAACGCGCACCAAACGTGTCACAAAAGCTCTAAATTTGTCTATTTGCGCATGGAGAGTTGGTTACCGTTCCTTCTTGTACCACCAGTGTCACTTGTCCCATCACCATAGCGTTCGACAAAGATGGCGACACCGCCACCAGCGCACAGGTCGCAAGGACTGCGCTTCAATAAGGCAGGCAACGAAGCATACGCCAAAATCACAGCTGCCAAAGATGCTGCTGCCGCCAATGCGCTTCTCTCTCGTAGAAATGCTCTCTTCCAGGACTACACAAGAATGCATCAGAAGCCAGCATGGTCGCCATCTGTTTCGGCCGCCTTTCGATTCCTCATCATCATTCGAGTCTCTTCCGCCATGTACTCGGTCATAAAGGACTGCGATGAATCCTTCGGCTATTGGGAACCTCTCCATCTCCTCGTCTTTCCTCGTGGCAACCAACATGCTTCGGTCCCATTCCAGACATGGGAATACTCCCCTGAGTTCGCCATTCGGTCATGGGCTTTCATCGCTCAATACGTCCCACTTGCCAAGACGCTGGCCTCTTTAGGCATGGGCAAGCGTCAGGTCTTCTTCGCAGTTCGCATTCTCCTCGCTTTTATCTCGTCGTTCGTGGACGCCAGGTTCTACAAGGCCGTTGCCGATGTCTTCAGCGCTCGAGTCGGTCGATACTGTCTCATGATCATGGCTGCTAGCGCTGGTGTATACGAGGCCTCCACCGCCTTCTTGCCTTCTACTTTCGTCATGCATGCTACCACGCTCGCTTTCTCTGCGGCACTTTACCCTGCACGACTCCCATCATCGGACCCTTCGGTACTGTCAACACCCTCGCAACGACCCTTCAGAGCCGAGCGCCTCCTCTTGGCAACAAGCGCCTTCGCTGCAGGCGCCATTCTCGGCTGGCCATTCGCCATCATCTTGGCCGCCCCCTTTGTTCTCGAACAGCTCTTCTTCCGAGGCGATGACATCATCGCCAAAGGCAAACACTCAAATTGGGCCATGACAAGGTGGTCCACCGCTATCGGTGCTGCTGTCTTCTCCGCCTTCCTCGCATTTCCCGTCCTTGCCATCGACACTCTCGCTTATGGCAAGCTCGCCTTTGTACCTCTCAACACGGTCCTATACAACATTTTCTCCAAAAGCAGAGGCGCCGGTCCCGAGCTCTACGGCACTGAACCCATCACCTACTACTTTTCCAACCTTGCACTCAACTTCAACATCTTCTTCCTTCTTTCGCTTATTTCGCTGCCCTTGCTGTTCCTCACCGCACGCATCGACCCCAAGCGATTACAGCGACCCGCTCTTGTACAGTCCTTCAAGAAAGGCCATGCTTCCATCGAACAACCTTCAAGTCTCTTCTCCCTCGCTCTTCTTCGTCTTACACCTTTCTACCTGTGGTTGGTGGTTCTGAGCTTGCAAGCACACAAGGAGGAACGTTTCATGTACCCAGCCTACTCTCTGCTCTGCCTCAACGCCGCCGCAGCTCTCCACCTCATTCGCTCATTGGCCGAGGTCATTTTTGTCAAGGTGACAAAGTCGCCTTACCGCGCATCAAAATCGAGCCTTTTCACTACTATGACTTCCTCCATTCTCGGTGTTGGTATCCTGCTTGGCGTGCTACGCATCGTTGGACAGCTTAACAACTACCATGCACCCTTTGACGTTCTTTTCCACTTCGAAGGATATGAACTTCCTCGTGTCGTCGCCGACCAATTCCCTGAAACGCTCAACCCCGCTGTGCAAAAACGTATCGCGAAAGGCCTCTCACCCGTTGCCACCGAACAAGAGAAGGAGTACAACGATCGAGGATACGGAGAGGAGAACAAGGGTGTCAGTGTCGATCTCACCATCAGTCTTGCACCGCTTCGATCTCTCGAGCAGCCAATCCGCTTGTGTTATGGTAAGGAATGGCATAGGTTCCCAACGCACTTCCTCGTACCCGCAGGTGTCGAGGTCGAATGGATCAAGAGCGACTTCACCGGCATCTTGCCAAAGCATTTCGACGTTGACGCTGCCTCCGCCACCCAACCCTTAGACGGCATTGCATCGACCCTAGATACCACACTTGGCTTCACATGGCCTTGGTCGGGCTACACACGTCGCCTTCAATCCGGCTTTAACGATCTTAACCGCGAAGAAGCCGATCGATACGTTGACGTTTCCACCTGCGATTATCTAGTTGACCTTGACTTCCCGCATCGTCACCTCGGCCAACAAGAATCCAGCTCCACGCACGAATTACGCTTTGCCACCCAAACAGAATCGTGGGATAGAGTCTTTTGCACCCACTTCTTGGACGCGGAGTTTAGCCGCCCCGCTTCGGACCCCAAGGATGGACGGGTGAAGAAAGTGGTGCAAAAGGTCGCAGCAGTGTTGCATAGAGCATTCTGGTTGCCCAAGTCGTGGTACGGTAGTGCGAATATGTATGGCGATTATTGTCTGTTGAGGAACAGGGAGAGTAAGTTTAGGGGAAAGACGGCGGCTGCTGGTACGATTGCGTAGAAAGAAGATGGGAGTGGGAGCAAGTGTAGCAGACTAGATCGCACCATGAACCCGATTAATGCTTGAAAACTGAAACGAAAGAGGTGTGAGACGCCTCAGTGAGTTGAAGCATGCTTCGCCTGCACTTATGTCTCCTCGTCGAGTGACATAATTTAGTACGGTGCTGGTCACAACTTCATCATCAGAGATTCAATCCTGAGTCGAGCATCACGCAAAAGTAGATTGTCATTGAAGTATCGCGTTGATCGCGGAGACACGAAACGATCTTTGTCCACTTCCTCCTCCCCCTCTTCCATCTCGCTAGAGCATCTTTCGCAACCGCTCGTCAGGATCGTGTTCGAAAGCCAACCTAACCTCATCCTCTTGACAAGCCAACATCAATCTCGCAAACCCGCCTGCTCTACCCGTACCAGCTCCTTGACCTACACAAATGAGCAATCCTAACGAGCTCAACGTTGCCAGTGGCGCGCTCAGTGCCATTTCCTCGTTGGCACCTACAAACGAAGCGGTGGAAGAGATGGCGTACATCCTACAGATCGCCCTATGATGCGCGCTGACATCTGCAAGTTCTGCTTCGGCCAATCCTGAACGACGTAAGCATGACAGCAGGCTAAGAAGCAAGATCTTGGCGTGAAGGGGGAGAGAGAGGATGTGTGAAACTTTACCCGATTTCACCATCGAGTCGAGGACGCTCTTCATGTCCATGATGGTAACCGCTTTTGGTAGTTCGCCGGCCGTCGAGGCAAGAGAGGAAGCTTTGGCCTGTACGAGTTCGATACTCCTCCTACAGACGTCGAGCATTCGACGTGCGTCTCCGGAAACGTTGCTGACACGTTTCGAGACGTAGGTAATTGCGTCTAACGTCAAGACTCCTTCGCATCCTCTTTCTTCCGCTCCTTCTTTGGCTTCAGCGTTGGCGATGGCGGTGGTGGTAGCGTCAGTGATGCCAAGTCTGGATTTGACAATCTCGACCAATTGCCTATCGGTGTATGGCATGAACGTAATCCTCGTCATCCCCAACCTACTCGCCACTTTGGCATTCAACGTCCTTTCCGGCAAATCCATCGTGTTCGCCACTGCAATCACGACCAATCTAGAACCGCGCGTGTTGGGCCAATTGAACATGTTGTACATCACATCCTGCCTCGCCGTTACCAACTGATCCAATTCATCCATCAGCACTACCGTCGCTGCTCTTCCCGGTCCGGCTCCGACACCGGCTCCACCTGCAGCGGACATCTTTGCTCCTACTCGCGCGAAATGCGAGCTGAGCAAACCTAATGCCGTTTTCGGAGAGGTACGTTGTCCACCGCTAATCGCACTCCAAAGAAGAGTATAGGCTTGAGATGCGTCGGCGAGCTTCATACCGTTGATCTCGACGAACGAGAATGGATTCATCTCGTTCCTCTCCGCTCTCGCCGTCAAGGCTCGAATCACTTCTCGTACCGTCGCGGTCTTGCCTGTGCCTGGTACACCAGAAACGTAAACGCATCCACCGATGCCTTCTTCAACAGCGTCTTCGACGCAAGCCATGATCTCTTCGTACTGGTCTTCACGACAGGGCAAATGGTCGGGTGTAGCGCCAACGTGAAGTAACTTTTTGGCTCGGTCGTGCGGCGAGAGTGCATCCTTAGCCGCCTCGTTTGGCAGCAACGAAAGCTTCGGTGGGCGAGCAGGTAGCGTTGGATGTGGCAAGCTACGTGCTTTCAAACCCATCAATCGAGCTCTTGAACGCGGAGTGGCTTGCGCTTTGGCCGGACTAGCTAGTCCATACAGCGCCTTCTGGGGTGTTGAGAGAACACGTCGTTTGGTCGGTGTCATCGGCGCATCTTTGGGCATCTTTGCTCGCTTGCGTGGAGTGAGATTGAACGTCTTGCCGAAATCATCGTCATCGTCATCTTCATCGTCGTTGTCGCTGGGTGGAGCACTGAACTGCGATCCTTCATTGTCGGAGCTTTCAGGTGTATCAAGATGGCGCGCCTTGACGAGCAAGTTGTCTTCGACTTCGAATTCGTCGCCCGATTGAAACGAGTCGTCGGAAGCCAGATCCGAATCGGAAGAAAATCCGCCACCATTGTTATTGCTCTTCTTGCGATTATACTTGCGTTTGACAGGGGTGACGCCAGCAGAGAGAGAATCCTCTTTGCGTGGGCGACCGGGGCGACGCCTAGGTGCGTCAAGGTCAATGTCTACGGCAGAGGAAGGTGTGCCTGTGGAACGCGCGCGAGACGGTTTAGAAGCTGATGCGGTGGTTGAAGGTGTACCCTCTCTTTTCCTGGGTGTGGCAAGAGAGGATGGCAAGGTGGAAGAAGATGATGCCTCCGCATGAGAAGAGGAGGTGTTCGAGTCTCGCTGTACCTCTTCCACAAGATCCTTGACACCTTGACCCTGGGAGGTAGCGACATCCGAAGAGTCATCTTTGAGATCCCACCCTGCACCTTTCGTTCCCTTCTCGACCAACTTAGACCAGTCAATCCTCCAGAACAGCTCACGATTCGGATCGACTGCACGCTCGCAGAACAGATGCGTTGGGAACGACTTGTTCTTATACAGTGTATGTGCTTTTCCTGCCTTCTTCCTCGTGCTCACACTCGCCGTGGCATTGTCCACTGCATTGTTCGTCGACAGCGCATTCGACGCTGAAGCCTCCTTGATCGCTTTCGCGCACTCCGCCTGACTAGAGTGAATGTTGACCTTTGCAATGATCTCATCCACATCAAATGAGTAGTCGTGGAGCGAAGGACCCGCTTCGAATGTGTCTCCGTCTTTGCCCGACTTTGTGCTCGTCTTGGTCTTCCGTTTGCTGATCGAAGTAGCTTTATGCGTGTAGTAGATCTCGTGACGACTTGTGATACCGGACATACGCTTCTTGGCCATGGTCGACATCCATTCTGGCCAGTGGAGCAGACGACACACGCCAAAGATCTTGCCTTGTTCCTCTGCATCTGTCCAAATATGGGTCAGCACACCCGCAAGAGGGGCTTGATAGGAGGATGGGAGATAGACGACATCTCCAATTCGAAACTCTTCCGATTCGAGGGTGCGTTTGGATGAAGAAGAGGGTGATTGCTTGCGGGAGCGTGGATCACGGTTCTCATCTTCGTCATCGTCGGAAGATGCGTCTTCATTTTCGGAGTCGGGGACAGATTCGATGGATCGAGGAAGGCGAGTGAAAGCACGGTAGTGACTGGTGGAAGAGCCTGCTTCGATCGAGGTGATGGGCTCTTGTGGCTCGAAAGCGTATGTTGGTGCGATGCTGGTCGGCATGACGCCTGCGTGGGATCAATCAGCTGATCCGAGCTTCTCTGACAAGATGCAGATATTGTTGGAGAGGATGAGGTCGAGGTGGAAGGATGGCTACAGTCGCTGCATGGAGAGTGTGCTTTCGATGTTTCAGTAAACCAACACTCGCTCGCACCAACTTTGGCATCTGGCTTCTTCAGGGATCGGGCCAAAGTGCCTTTCCAGACCCACACACGCGTGGCGTAAAGTGCATCAAAGACAGTCGCACGAGAAGGCATAACCGCACATACCAACACCAACTTTAAATGCAAAAGTGAACCGTCTGTGACAGGTATCAGATAAGCTGTCATTCATCCCAGGCTCTTCCCGTCCCGAACCATCCAGCTATAGCATTCGCTCCAACTTCCAACGGCACAGCAATTGCAGCAAAAGACGGAGCTGCAGGCCATCGTTGCCTTCACTCAATCTAGATCTAGCGCGAACATCAAGATATCCAATCGATAGGAGGCACCCATACCCACCATGCTCGCTCTTCGCACAGGAGCGCTCCGTCGCTCTGCCCGCCTTGTGCACACAATATCGCAAACTCGCAGCATCGCTTCCACCTCACATATCGGCGAGAAACGCTACTACCCACCACCAGAGCCCTTTGGCGGTCCTGACGCTATCTCTTCCTTCCAACCACCCTCCCCCTTCTCCACCTTTGGCGCATCACCCGATCTCCTCACCCACTACCTCTCTCTTCAACCAGCCCCCTTGACTCTGCGGCAACTCATGGCGCAAGGTGGCAAGCCAGGTCAAGCGCTCACACCTGAGCAGCTGATCCTTTCGGCTCAACATACCATTCGTGAACTACCCATCCGTCTAGCGAGGCGAGTGGGAGGATTCCGCGCATTGCCTTTCATCGTTGGATCCAACCCATTCATCTCCAAGACAGCAAGGCTTTATGCGTCGAGCTTCGAAACGCTAGTCAAGTTTGGAGAGATCAAGACGCAGGAGGATAACCTGCGCTTTACAGCGGTTCTGGAGGACCTTGTTTCTGCGCATGCACAAAACGTACCTACACTGGCGAGGGGTTTTCAGGAATCGAGAAAGTACATGGATGCACGTCAGATCTCGGCTTTCCTCGATGCTGCCATTCACTCGCGTATTGCCATTCGTATGATCGCGGAGCAGCATCTCGCGCTGTCGGCCACTTCCAAAGGCTCCCCTTCCAGCGGTCCCAAAATGAGCAACAACATCCGACAAGACGAACACGAACAAGACCAAGAAGAAGACGACGATTTTCCCCACTTGCTCGATCCAGATCTACCACCTGAAGGCACTCAAACGCATCACGAGTACGGTAGCCCCACCGCCGTTGGTATTATCGAAACCCAACTCAGCCCCGCACGTATGACGCGCATGTGCGCCGCCTTCGTACGCGATTTGTGCGAAGGAACGCTCGGCGCCGCACCCGAACTCATCCTTGAAGGCGACCTCGATGTCACCTACACCGGTGTCCCCGTACATTTGGAATACGTCATGACAGAGTTACTGAAGAACTCATACCGCGCTACGACGGAGAACTTTTTCAAATCGCAACTTTCTTCTTCAGCTGGGTTGGCGGGGATGCCGCCGGTAATCGTGACGATTGCACAGTCCGCAGAGCACGTTTCGCTGCGTATCAGGGATCAAGGTGGAGGAATCTCACCGCAGAATTTGCCGCATGTTTTTAGCTATGCGTTCACAACGGCGGGTGGGGCGAGCGAGATTGAGGATGCAGAAGAAACGGGGGGTGGGCCGTACGCTATGCAAGCGGTTGGTGGAACGGGAGGCGACGCTTTGGCCGAGATGGGCAAGATGGGTTTAGCATCGGGATTGGGTACTTTGGCAGGTTTGGGATATGGGTTGCCTATGGCAAGGATTTATGCTGAGTATTGGAAGAATGGATCGGCGTTGGATTTGGTCAGTCTGTATGGACATGGTTGTGATACTTTTGTCAAGATGCCGAGGCACATTGAGCTGTCCAATACTGTCATTTGATCAGCCGGAGGGTCAACAAACACTACACACATACTCTCTCTCTTTCGCCTCTCACACATTCTTTCATGCATTTCCGCTTCTCTTTCAAACAAACACGCACGCACGCAATTTGTATTTGTATCTCTAGCACCGCACATTACCATCGTCGTTCAGACTACGGTTCGCTCAATCTTGTTATTCCCTTTCCGCCTGATAGGAATTAGTCGAGCCATGTTCGGCTTTTGCAGCGCACACACGCCTCCTTCTCGCCAACACGTGACAATTCTGTGCAGTCAGCAAAGTGGACTAGAAGAGAAAGATGTGGTTACGTTTAAGTTACATCAAAAACAGAGATCGAATCAAGAAATAATTCCGTAAAACTGAGATTGAGCACAGCAGGAGCTGGCGAGCGCCTTTGAAGCGAGCCTGCTTGTTGCGCGCATGCAAGAAGAAAGAGAAAGAAAGCAGTAGCAAGTAGGATGTAGTGGGATGGGTGATGTACTTGTTACATGGACCGAAAAGGGAGCGAGAAGGTACGACAGAAGTCGCAAAACCGGGGCGACCCGATTACTCGCCCTTGTTAAGGGGAATGATCAACGGCCATATCTATACGTTTGGCAATATTATTATCAACATTTAAATTTAAATGACTACGGAACCTAAGTACTGA